>LPNX010214915.1:130000-184032 GCA_001517045.1 Pseudotsuga menziesii | reverse complement strand
GCCCCCCCTCCACTCTATTTTTGTATCAGACACACACACATCCCTATGTCTCCCCTTACCACTAACACCCCCTAACCTATAACCTACAACACCTAGACAACCCCACATTAATGTAACCCCCCCACTCCTAAAATCGTAACACACCTTTTACTCTCTCTCTCTCTCACACACACATACACACACATCGATAGGTCACCCCATCCCACTAAGGACCCCACCCTCCACTCTATCTTTCTCTCTCTCTCTCTCTCTCTCTCTCTCACACACACACACACACACACACATACATCCTTATGTCTCCCCTTACCACTAACACCCCCTAACCTATAACCTACACCACCTAGACACCCCCACACACATACACATGTCACATCCACGAGTCTCCCCTTACCACTAACAAACCTCTCCCTTATATCACCCCCCAACCAATGCAACTACATCTAACCCCCCCCCCCCTATTACATCCCCTCTACAACACCTAGACACCCCCACATTAATCTAACCCCCCCCTATTACATCCCCTCTACAACACCTAGACACCTCCATTTTGCACGTTTTATTAAAGCAAAATGGGAGCGCGTTTTATTGAAGCAAAACGGGAGCGCGTTTTAATGAAGCAAAACAGGAGCGCGTTTTATTGAAGCAAAACAGGAGCGCGTTTTTGCAAGGTAAAACAAGAGCGCATTTTTGTGTACTATCCTAATTGGCATGCATGTTGGCAGCCTTGGGATTAGGCTTGGTAGGGTCGGAATTGCTTGGGATGATTTCTATTTTATGGATCAAGCGTGATTGACTTCATTCTACCATTGCATCTAAAAGGTCCCTCAACTTCTTGCACACACCCCTATACATTATTTCTCCTAAACACACGATTGATGGATCGTCGGAGAGGAAGAGTTGGCGATTGAGAGGCTCGATCTAGAGAATGACGCATAGATAATTGAGTCGCTTCCATGCATTGGACCAACTATCCCTTGTCATTTCACTCAGCTCTATCTCTTCCTGTAGAAAGAATTGGCGAACTTGGACCAGAAGGCCTCGAATGTCGCGCAATAAGAGCAGCTGAGGATAGTCATGACTGACTTCCCATCCCGTGATTTCGGTATCCATGACTTCTTGGAAATATCATGTCATCTCTGCTCTCAGAGCAGCGTTGGGAGTTATATCACCCACAACGAAAGAAATACCATAAATTGATTGTATAAATTGATTGCTACATATAGAACAATGTTAGATAAACTGCGTAAAACAAATGAGATTCTGCAAGCAGACTTGACAGATGCGAAAGGCGAACTCACAATCACGCTGAATATACGTGGCAATCTGATAAAACAACATGAAGAAAAAATAGTTCCAGGAAAAGCGATATGCATAAAGAACTTTAAAATTGTAGCAAAAACCGATTACGATCACGGTGAATCAGAGTGCATTTTACTAGTAGATGAGCAAACTACGATAGCATACATAATGTTTTCTCTGTAGTCGAGGTAGCTATCTTTGCAATGACTCTATATTATGAATATAATTTATATGCTACAAACAATTTTCTTGTTGATTACATGGACCTTTCTTTTCAATTGTCAAACTATGTTTTGCTATGCTAAAATCAAGACTTATTTCCAACTCTTTACTTTTAATAAATAAGTTTTGTATTACTCTCCTGAAATTGATATTTGTGTCTTTTGAGCTCTATCAAATAAAAAATGTCTTGGAATTGATCAAAACAAAATAGATATTGATCAAAACAAAATAGAAATATATTGACAAATTGCTTAGAGCTCTATCAAATAAAAAATGTCTTGGAATTGATCAAAACAGAAGAGAAATATATTGGCAAATGTTCAATTTAAAAGTGTTATGAAGTACTAAATTGAATATTGAAGAGGTTGTTGGCGAAGTACTAATGCTAGATTTTTTTTGAAGTTGGCCAAAAAAAGAATTTTATGTAAGCTAAATACATTGATAATCCAGAGTTAATCTATTTTTCTTTTCTTTGAAAATTAAAAAGATCTGGTTGCTCTTGTAAGTATCTATATTTTGGAATTTGGACTGTGTAGTAGTTTACAATGATAATCCAAAGTTGATCTCTTTTCCTTGCCTTTGAAAATTCCCAAGATTTAGTTTCTCTCTTGAGTATCTATATTTTTACTAAGTGATAGTTTATATTGTGGCTGGAGTTCTCCATTGCAAACCCAACCCTTAGGCGAGCTAACTTGGTTGCTAGCTGACCTCAAGCCAAATCGGACTAAGTGAACTAAACCATTGAATTGACTTACACTGCCATTAATCTCAACTGTAACACTAATTTCTTCAGACAGGTTGTGCTCGATGATTACAAGCATATTTCCATTGTGAAAAAACAATAGCAATTGAATGAAAAAAAATCCATTTTTAACTCTCCATTTATTAATCAAGACCCTTCATCTAGCGTTGAATTTGGATCTATATACGCGTCCGCATAAGGATGTTGGGCGAGGCTCTATATACGCGTCAGAAAGAAACTCTCCTCACTAGTCAGTTCAGAAATAAGCTAATAGGACTTGGGCTTTGACCTTGATAACACCAGCGTAATTAAATATATATACAAAATGACTCCCGACCCTAGAGGATTAAGTGATTCATGCATTACACTGTGTGAACATGGGGGACTTCTATGGTTGTCTGTTGGGAACTTGGATACATACTTTTTTTGAGGAAGAACTGCCCATCCAATTTTATTTATCAGAATTTATTAAAAATGTTCTTCATAAATGGGAGAGACATCCTATTCTTTTTACAAAAATTCAAAACATATATATACTTGCAATTCGTTACTGATGGTTTTGATGAGTAGTTGGATGAATCTCGAGGGAAAATCAATTGATTGAATTGCAGAGACATTTCGCAAATAGAAATGAATGTAGTAGTTGCTACCCATGGAAAAGTATATCAGAGACTCAGATATTAAATCTTTGCGGCATTTTCACTTAGGAATAATCTGGAACGTGTATGAGGCTTGCTCGACTTGATCGATCTGCTGCGTCAGGGACGTATCTGAGACTTGCTCGACTAGATCGATTTGCTGCGTCAGGGATTTGTGTTGCCCCTGTAAACTAAATTAAAGAACCCGTTGTCAGACTCTAATGGCCAAGGCTGGACTAAACAATAAGATATTAAAGAACACGAACTTTCTTGGAAAATAGACCTTAAAGAACATGAATTTTTTGCCGTGAGATACATGAAAGAAATCACAAATTACTTGAAGCTTTGAATTGTTCATGTTCTGGTGTTCTGTAGCCATAACTGGGAGGTTCCAACTCCAGGTGGAGTGTTGCATGCATGTATGTAGATTACCTGTCAACCAGTTAGATTGAGCAAGTGCATATTCCTCAAGGAGTGCAGGTCAAGGTTGGTCAGGGTTGTTAGACTGTGTAGGATTGTCAGGGACTGTGTCAGATGCTTGTCAGGAATGCTGTCAGAGTGTGCAGGTTTGCCAATGAGTGTGTCAGAGCTAAAAAAAATAAAAATTAATCGCCACAATAAGAGATTCTGGTCTTAAAAAATAAGAGGTTCTGGTGTTAAGACTTAATACAATTACTTAATTGTGTAAAAAACTATATAATAAAACACAGTGTATGATTTTTCAGACTTTTCAAAACCCACGAAATTTCCGAATTCCATGCTTGCATGGAATAATAACTATGATTTAGTTTATTAGTTTCAAAAGAACATTATAAAAGCATCGAGTTGCCAAGCTGGTAAGCCATTCTAGGATTTAAAAGAGTTAAGATGAACGTCGATCCAATGAATTTTGCATTTCCAAATATATTATGCCATTTTTGCCATTTTTGAGTTAATTGAACATAGACTCAATGAATTTTGTATTTCCAAATATATTATGTTATTATACCTCCAGTTATTTCTAATTAATAAATATAATTAATTTTTTTTTAAATTTGTATTATTAATATAATTTGTATTATTATTATTATTATTTTTTATTATGATTGTTTATAAGAAGAAACTAGACATTCAACCATCTTTGATTAGAACTAATTCTACTTATTTGGAAAGATTTGTGCCTAAATTAATTTATTTTTAATTCAAAACAATTCTAAATAATATCATTATAAATTAAAATGTGTAAAAGTTATGCATATCTAAGCTTCATGAACTCAAAATAGTATTGTAAATTGTAATAAATTAAAGGTTATTTGAATTATGAAAGTGTTTTAGTATACTCACAATTTATTTGTCATTAAAAATATCTTATATATATATGGAATTTATTTTGTTTAAATTATAATCAAAATAAAAAATATATCTATTGATAATAATTGTTTAATTTTAATTAATAAAGTAATTAATTTTAATTATAACTATATAAATTTAAGGTCTTTTATTTATACCTAAGAATTTTGAACATAAATAAATAAATAATCCTTTTTAATAATTTGATGGCATTGAAAAGCCACGTGACTCTCAAAATTTGAAATGTAACACTTCATTAGTGTATATTTTGTTTATTTACTCCTTACATATAGTAAACTCAACTCACGATTAATTCATGTTTAGTTGGATTTTGACGAATATAATTCTTCTATATACGTTGAACTTTCATGTGGTATAGTTATATTTGATGTCATTATATTTAATGTTATTTGGATGAATCATTATGATCTAAATGTATATATTGTTAAAATATAGTAATCGGTTGCTAGTCAACCAAACCTTTGACCTTCTATTAGTTGCTGCCACCAAAAAATTAAAATCAGTTTTCTAAAGTTAAACTTTAGAGTTTGCAAAAAAATATTTTAAATTTTAATAAAAATATTTGTATTTGATATTTTGTAAACTTCTAATTGGCCAATCAGAAATGATGTCATTCTTGGAGTTTGGTATCTGGTTTTCACTTGACACATGGCAATATGACATCAGCATTTAGTATGGGTCAATTAATCCACCTCCTCATTAATTATTTATTTGTATGAGCATTTACTTTTTTTAAAAGTTTTTTCATAAAAGTCATTTAAAATTTAAATACTAAATTGGATATTATAAAAGATAAAAATAATTTCTAAAATTTGAGAAAATAATTAGTTTATATTTTTGAGTAATTAATTTTTTTTGTTGTTTACATAATATAATATTAGATATGAAAAATAATTTTAAAAGTTAAAGATTCAATAATAGTTTTGCATTATGGTTTTTAGTTATTTAATGCTTATTTATTAATTTTTACAGTTCATGAAGTAACATCACCACATCCATAATGTATATTTCAAATTATGCAACATTTATTATTCTTCTACTAGTGCATAATATTTACCAAAAATAACTCATGGAAGTATGACAGACTATGTAGACCTTGAGTCACTCTTGAGATTATGAAGGTCGGTGTAAGCCTTAAATGACTCTTGAGTTATGAATGGTCTACTACATTGCGTAAATTATGTACATCTCAATCAATATATCACTTACTACTTTATTGTTGGGTGCATAATGCGTATAAAAAATAGTTCTCGAGACTATGGAGGGCTATGTATGCCTTAAATCGCTTATGAGGCTATGGATGGTAATGTCTAGTGTTAGGTGTTTCATGTCTACCAAAAATTTCTCATAAGACTACGAAGGGATACTTAACATCTAAATCACTCATGGAGTTGTAAATGACCATGCATGATGTCCGATGCTAATTTACTTTACATTGTTTCTTACATAAGTGGCAGGTACTAAGCAACTGCGTTGCTAATTCCACTTGTTTTATATTGTGTTTTTTTAAGCAGATTTACATGATTAATCTGAATGTAACAAGTGGATAACCAAAATTTATTTTATAGTCATTGTAATTGTATTGGCTGAAGATTTAAATAAACTTTATTTAAGTGGTGGTTAAATAGTAATAATGATTTTTTTATTATTAAATAGTATTTGTTTTATGTTTATATTAATCAATTTAATGTTTAGTCTTTTTTTAACAACCAACCATCTCCACAAAACTAAATGACTAGCTATATCTATGAATGTTCACCAACCACTTACTTATGAATGTACTTTCACTTACTTGTGAGAGTACTACTATATTGACAAATAGAATGTCTATACTTTCAAAACAAGAACAAACATCTATGTTAGAGCACTAGTTTCCTTTATATACAAATCATTATTTACTAGCAATTGCCCCAAGAAGGTGCAATAATACGCCAAAAGGTAGTTGTTGGAGGGTAAAAAAAGGTTGAAAAGGGGAACTAAAATTGAGTTGGTGCAGACATGCGTTGTACCATGAACAAACAAAAAAAAATTGCAACAAAGGTAAATGGAGGGGCAATTGCAAGACACAAATGAGACAAATTGTTCACCTCGTGATGCAAGGAAGCTACAACCTTCAACCTCATTGATTTCTCTTTTAAAAACAAAGGAGTGATGGCCTCATTGAATATTATCAATAAAACACACAAAAGGAGAAAAATGGCAAACTAAGAGGCACACAAATTCTCTCACAAAAAAAAGAGACAAATCACTCACTGAATGTGCAATCTAACACTTTAACCCAATGAACTACTCACTTTGGGGAAAAACAAGCTCTCCATTAAGTTCAATGTTGAACTTTTACAATTGTTTCTTGTTTCCTTGGTTCATCACTATTTCACCTTACTGATTTTCATTTACCCAAAAACACCTTTACTTATTGACTTTATGTGGGCAACACCAACATCTTAAAAACCTATTTCTATTGTTAGTGTGAAAGCTGAATGACTTTGGGCAAGCTTTTATTTCATGTCTATTGTTGAGCTTGACCCAAAATCGACTAATGAAGCATGTTGATGTAATATTGATGATATAAAATTGGATAGTGTTTGCTACATATCTAGAGGAGATGTTGATAACACAACATGAACATACAATGCAAGGGATAACCACTTAAAAAAAAGTCAAATATCATAGAATTATTTCATGATCTACATGTACTTTTTAGCAGGTAATTTAGTGTTTACAAGTGAGAAGAAAATGTTACTATGAATCCAAGTGGAAGCGATATAATCAAGAACAAATATCATAGAACACAAGAAAATGTTATTGTGAATCCAAGTAGAAGCAATATAATCAAGAACAAATATCATGGAATTATTTCATGATTTGCATGTCGTAACTTTTAGCAGTTTAATTTAGTGTTAAGAATTCACAAGAAAATTTTACTGTGAATCCAAGTGGAAGCATTATAATAAAGCACTATAAAGTAGATAGCAATGCAGAATAGGTCATCACGAGTGAAAAAAATACGACCTAATTGAAACTTGCAAACAACTTGTGTTAGACAAAATGCCTCAAAATAAGAGTCTTCAACCAAAAAATAATCACCAAATTTCTTGTCATCAATATTTATTATTTATCTAATAAATGGATGATCATACATTGCCAGTTCCTTTATGCATGTCCAATTTTAGGACCACTCTGTTTTGTATTTGTTATGTTTTGCTTGACATGGAAAATAGTTCCCCCGTCAATGAATCAGAGGAATTGGTCATAAATCAGTATGTACAATATCTCATTATATGTTAGGATACCATTAAGCTTATTTATCAAGATCCACACTACTTTGATTGTTCTTGGGAGCCTTCTACAGAACTTAACTTTGCAAGATAAAGATAAATATTTAAAATGCCCCAAAAAAAACAACAATGGATCATCATAGTTAAACACAGGTAAACCGTAAAACCCACACTAAGGGGTAAAACTTAAAAGGAACAATATCTCTATAGAAAAGGGTCGACTGTGATTGTTTTCCCTTTGTTTTTTTTTCCAATTTCATTGCAATTCTATGATTGTATTTAATTATTTGAGCCCCAATTTGCATAATAAATCCTAGAATCCCAATTTGGGTGTATGTCCACTTAATGGTTATATTTGCAATTTTGGGTGGTTGTAATTGTTTTTGTGGCATTTACCAATGTGGCCTTTCATAGTCTTCTACAAATTCTGGTTTTGTGAAAGCATTTAATAACTCTTCATGAACACTTTGACACATAGAGAGGTTGTTTTCAATACAAATGAGAGGTCACACAACATGAGGGTAACTAAAAAATCAAATTTTTTTGCATTGAGGGTACTTGTGGTTTCCCTTTTTAGCAGTTCTCCTTGATGCGCTTGATGATGAAGGGCAGTGTCTTCTTGAGTTTAAGATAAACCTTGATGACCAGTTTGGTAAATTGATAAGTTGGATGTCTACGAATGAGAATCCATGTAATTGGAAGGGTGTAAATTGTGTAAACGGTACAAGTAATCCTAGAGTATGGTCACTCGATCTCGCTGACATGAATTGGATGGGAGCCTATCTCACAGTATTTCAAATTTGACATTTATAAGAGTTGTTAATGTTTCAAAAACAACCTATAGGGTAAAATACCACCTGAGCTTGGGGAGTTATTACAGTTGAATATTCTTGATGTGAGTAACAATATGTTGCAAAGCGAAGTCCCTTTGCAATTAAGCATGCTATCGTCACTAAGAAAACTTTATTTGCTTGACAATACCATTGGTGGAAATCTTCCATAAGAGCTTGGTAATCTCTCACCTCTTCTGGAGTTTTTTTATCTTTAACAATAATCTTACCAATGAACTTCCCTCATCGTTCAAGTATCTCAAGAACTTTAAGGCCTTCCAAGGTGGGAATAATAGGTTTTTAGGTCCAATTCCCCTGGAAATTAGTGAGTGTGATAACTTGCAGCTTCTTGGATTGTCTAAAAATAACTTTCAAGGTGAAATTCCAAAAGAGTTGGGAAGGCTTCAGAACTTAACGATTTTGTTATTGCGGTTGAACAAATTTTAGGGTTCAAATCCTAAAGAACTCAGCAATTGCAGCAATTTAGAGGTCCGATTTCTTTGTATGGAAACAATTTGGTTGGAGAGATTCCAACAGAGCTTGGAAACTTGGAAAATCTAAATTTAATATAATTATTTTGTTAATATCAATGATTTAGTGACATTTAGTTATTAATATCAATTATTTTGTTCATTTAAGTTGAAATCTAGGTCACCCTCATTCTAATTGTAGCTAGAAAAGTCATTTACGAGTTTTAAATTTTTAATAATCAAAATATGATCCTTTTTATCCAAGACTTTGCCTATTTTTATACTTGCAGTTGGTATCATTGACACGAGGCATGCGTACAAAGAAGACGAATGGTGAAACCACTAGAAAACATGGTGAATTGTATGAACAAATAGCGATGAACCCGAGGCAAACTCAAAGGGTCGATGGGACATTATGTATGTTAATAAATTTAAAAAAAAATCATTCATTTTGTAATGATTATGTTAGTGATTCAAGTGAGTTTTTTTTAATATCTTAATTATTCTCATTAGTTGTTATGAGTTATTGTTTGACCTTGTGAAGAGTAGTTAGTTGTTCATGCATTTATTTTTTGTGTGTCATTATCTTTTCCAGTTCCATATCCATAAGCAATAGATCTCATTCCGAAGCCATCTGTCATAGCCCCTTCTGATGATCATAAGTGTGATCCAACAATTTCTTATCTTCATGATCCATACCTTCATAAGCTCACTGAATATTTTGATGTTCGTTAGTGATATCTTGATGCTCATTCTCATTATCCACATGAAGAGCTAGATGTTTCTGATACTCTGGATGTTCCAAGTGAAGATTATATCTATAAAAGGAAGCAACTCTTTCTAATCTAAAGCTAGAAGTATACCTTATAGTTTATAGCCATCATACCAAAATATTTGAAAAAAATGACCAAAATTGTTGATCGAAAAACTAAATATCTTATAACCAAAATATCAACAACTATAGAAAAAGGAAACCCATAAATTATGAATCCCTGAAATGACATATGCAACAACTATCTTTTTTAACTCGCCATGAAAACTATTTACTCAAACAATACTATGCATTCTCGACAACTACGAAAGGAAAACACATAAACTATGAATCCTTGAAATGACATATGCAACAACTATCATTTTTAACTCACCACAAAAACTATAATGTTAATACTATTACAACTTACTCAAACAATACTATGCATTCTTAAATTTCAATCTAAAACCAACATTTCTTGTTGCCCAATGTTGTATTACAGCTTACTCAAACAATACTATGCATTCTCAAATTTCAATCTAAAACCAACATTTCTTATTTCCCAATGTTGCGGGAGTTGTTGAACACAAAATTGAAGGGAAAAATATTTCAACCCTTTCAAATATGCAGGTGTATCAATGTTCTCTAATCTCAATATGTAGGAGTAGAGCTACGGTGTATACATGATCCACTAATAACTTACAACAGTGTCTTGGCATCAACTTATTCAGTTATGTTTCACTATGTGTATTTCTGTATATAACTTTAAAAAGAACAATGCATGCATAGGGATGATCTATAAAAAGAACAATGCATGCATAGAGATGATCTTGAAGTATCACTATTAAACTTTAAATAAAAATTAACTAATACAAATGAAGAATGTTCACGTTAGTGGTAAAATATGGTGTTTGCAAATTAGAAGTTCTTTCCATTTAGATTAAAATAACACACATGGTGATCGTACTATGTATCTACAAGGCTATACAACAAACCTGGATCAGAGAAGCCTTCCCATGCAAACCCATAAGTCTTTTTGTTACTATTATTCTAATTGCATCTCGAGATTGAAGATACTCTGCATAGGGAGTAGGGGTGGAAGATATATCACTGCTACATGGTGTATCTAGATGTTGGATAAAATGTAGACAATGCATTTCCTCCATTAAATATAAACATGATCGCAACCAAGTAAACATGGGCCTGATATACACATGGGGGAGTTCAGACAAATAAATTCCCTACTTTGCAAGCTCAATATTCATTTTAGATCTGGGCTTAAATGGTTTCTGCTATGTAGTATGGCTGTGATGATGCCATTCAACTTACAGAATTTGTAATGCGGGAAGTTGCCCAATTTCATCTGGTAGTTGTCCCTTGAGATTCACTAAAGAGAGAGTCTTGTAAAATTTTCTCCATGGAAAGATTCAATTAAAGAGAACACCCAACTTTTCTACAAAACACAAGAATTTCCATAAACCACATGGTTGTTGTTTTGATTTGAAACTAAAAATGCACAAATTACTTACAGTGAAGTTATTCGAGAATCAATGCAAGAAACACCATCCCATTTTGAACCACATCGATCTTCGTATTTCCATGTCGACGGTGTATTTCTCAATTGCTTTTGCATTAACAACATCATGCCCATTGAACATATTGAAATGCACGATCACCCATTTATATCAAACATTAACACTGTTAAAAAGAGTGAAAACAACAAATTGCAGTGAAATATTGACCTTTAATAGCAATGGTGACTACTCGATGCTATTTTGATGAAATAGACTCGAACCTAGCCTCGGGATATTTAATAACTCATATAAGGGATGTCTAATATGCCAAAGTTCCCCAAGACTTGAACCTAGCTTCATATATTTATATATGGGTCATCAATATCCCCGGTACCTCCAACCAGTAGCAGTTAACTCGGTTGGCCACATCGATGCAACAACAAGCCTTATGGGGGATTTGAACCTGGATCTTAGCTCTGAATGTTCTTTGATTAACCACCTCACCACATGACACAACCCACTTCATTGAATTTACATTAGAATTGTTTCTATAAGATACTTTCAATTTAGACCCCACTAGGTGTGGACAAGTTGTAGACAACAATGAATTGCAGTGAAATATTGACCTTTGAATAGAAATGGTGACTATTGGATGATATTTTGATGCAATAGTCATACTAGTTAAACTGTTTTTAACATACAAAAATTAGCATTCTTGATATCCACGATGGTTTAGAAACCATAGAATAGAGCCCACCTTTAAATGTTACAGACAAGTGTTTTAATCAAAACTCAGACAACAATTCTAAAGAAATGCATTTCTATGCAACATCCAGGTGGAAAATATTGTCACTACTATCCTGATTGAAATAGGAAAGGCCATTCTATATCCATTTTAGATAGGAAAGGCCATTCTGTATCCATTTGAAATAGGAAAAGCCACATTTTCAGTATAAGCACACAACTTTACCACAATTATACTTAAAACAATCAAGTGTTCAACTAAAACAAACACATCCTAAAATTTATTGCATATTTTAATAGTGTAAATGGCATCCTCTAAAGTTGGTACCCATATTTCATTGTTGGCGATTACAATGTTATCAGTTGGATGATATAAACTCATCCCAATAGGAAAAATCTAGTTCTCAAGCTAAGATCCCTGTAGCATTATCCAAAATGAAACTCACAAACACCTATCACTACATCTAAAAACAAAATGTAAAAGGAAGTTGAGCACCCTGAACTAAAGGGGCACTTATCTACAAATAAATAGAAACACTATTTCGATATTTAATGATTGGATTTTACCACAAAGAACAATAAAGCTAGCCCCCAGCCCTAGTTCTGAAACATCCAAGCCAAGATGGCTTGTACAATGAACTTGAGGCATTAATGCTCCATTTCCCTTTTTACTTGGGTAAAGTACTCCATCAAGCAGTGCAGGATGTGATAAAAAGGATGTAAAATATTACACTTTGCATTACCAAATTCGCCCACTTCCAACCGGAGTCAACACTACAAATTGTCCTGCTCAGTAGATTGCAAGAGCATGAGAAATGCTATAGAGCACACCAGAAAATCCAAATGAAAGAATAGCTGGTCTATCTATGAAACAGGCCCTACATGTGCACTTCATTCTATTTTATTTATCTATTTAATTTGATTTTGAATCCTTTCTAGCAGCCAATCCATAGAATCCCTCAGAACAACACAAATACTTAGATGTATAGATCATTGCTTACCAACAACATCACAAGTTTCCTGCCATGCAAATTCATGAAGGTAAAAATTTGAAAAGGGAAAAAGATCCTCAGCCTCTCAAATATGTGCCTTCTATTTTTAAAGGCTGGAACAAATAGAGATAAAAATATTTTCATCTCTGCATAAAAACTGTTAACCAACACAATAATCAACAAAGGAACAATTGATGTACCCAACTATTCTCGAAGCATTGCGAAAACCTAATCAAATGGCATCATGGAAATACATGCCTCTCTTTAGTAATTACGTAGATGGAACTTCAAGTAAGAAGTGATAAATTTATCTTTGTTATGTTCATCAAAGAAAGATTACCTAATTTCTTTCTGACGTAGAAGATTTCCTTGATTGTGACCTGTAATTGTGTTCTCCATATATAATTGTAAACCCACATGCTGGAACATATTTTGTCTCACTGGTCTCTCTCCTCCATGAGTTTGAGGAAGATATTGACCGATATGAACTTGTTTGTTGACCTGCACCTCTAATTCCATAATAATTTGGAGGCTTCATACTGGATGCAGAATCAGTTTGAACTTGTCTAGATGGCTAGCCAATATTTTACGATAGGCAACCCTATTAGCTAATTTTTATTGCTCTTGAAGACTGCATAAGTTGATTGGGTCGTCCTCTTCCTTGAGATGTCCACCTGTCCCATGAATTACAATATGTGACTCGATAGATTCTACAATTGGTTCACCATTTGTCACAATTTCAACTACTTCTTCTTGTGTCTTGTTGAAGGCCTCCTTCCTGCCTCTTTTGCAGAGGCATTGCTTCGGAAAAATGGGCCTGGTCCTCAATTTTTTTCTTGCATTTTCTATTTTCTTCTCTTCCTCTGTAGGATATGGCCCTTCATCTTCTCCATAAAAGGTTTGATCAGTATCCACTTTGTGACTGAATTTTACTAATTCCTGTTCATGTCCCCCTACTTTGAAGGATTCTAAATTAATGATATTATACTCCATTGAGCAGTCAATAAAAATTTCTTGACATCCTTCATCTATGATTGGCTCTTCCTTGTAAATCTCTTGCCGGGGCCTGTATGAATCAAACTCATTGAATGAATCTCTGGTATTATCCAATCTCCTGTTAGAAGCAAAGTATGAAGATTGGACTTCATTTGCTGGAAATGAACCCTCAAAATGGTACTGTTCTTGAGGTACACTAGAAAACCCCTCTCGGTCTATTTTTTAAATGAAATTATTAGAATTGCTCATCTCAGAATCTGAAGATGCCATGGGTCTTCCAGAAACAATTCCTGTCAGAAGCAAGTTTTCTCTATTAGAAAAAATAACACAAATTCATCTCAAAAAGTCTGTTCAGCACAATTTAAGTAAAACAAAGTATATTAATTTTTTTTTTACTTTTATTTATGAAATCATAAATATAATTAAATATGTTTAATTAAAACAAATTATGTTAAAATAACAAATTTGTTTTGTTTTTTATAAATCAGTATGTTAATTTTGTTAATTCTTTTCAGTATGTTAATTCTTTCAAAATCAGAAGAATGTTAAGACACAAGAAAGGATAGGACTAAATAAAAAAAAATTACTTCAAAGCATCGAGTTTAAATAGGATCATATTGATCAAATATGTAGTTTTGGCAGTGAAATCGAAATGTTTAGCCATATTAATCAATAGCACTTCCTTGTTATTATTAACGTTTAACAAATTTAAGTGATAATATGTTTAATTGATAAAATTCCTCAGTTGATAAAATTCCTCAGTTAATTATAGGCATCTCCTTAACTTAAATAGTAATGTTAAATATATTAGGGTGAAAAAATATTTAAAAATTTGTATAGCGAAATTGTTTAAATGTCGAGATTGATAAAATTCTTTTGTTAATAAAAATTTTAAAATTTTTGTAAAAGTTTTGGTTTATAATTTATTGTGATAATTTAATTTTTTTGTAAAGGTTTCTGTTTTTTATTTTTTTATAATTTTATGAAACTTTTACTGTTCTGCAGTTAAGTTTTTGTGCACAAGTAAATGACACATATGTCCTTGATTCTGGAATCGAACCCAAAGGAGAGGAAAGTGTATCGTGTGAATGCTCTTTCTATTTGTCGTTTCCAATTTTACTCTCTACTTGAGATACCCAAGCACAACTCAATGAAGAAGCACAAATGGAAAATCCATAGAAAGGGAAATATATATATTTACTTCATACAATCTATGAAGATTCAGTCTCACTCACTCAATGGTTTTTGGCCCTCATGTTTTTGGATTAAATTCAGAATTTTCAGACCACTTACTTCTCAGATAACTGAAAGAAAAAAACATATTTTGTTTGAGGTTTGGTTTTCACTTGAGCCCTAAAAAGAACAGGGGAAATAGTTCGTTTGAATTTTAAAGTCAGTTTCCACGTGTCTAAGTTAAGCTAAACTTTATTTCAGTGGACATCGATTTAAATAAAGTCAAACTATTTTAGTATCTCTGAATCTAGCTAAAGGATTTTGCAAATGGATGTCCAAATGCAGAAATCTGTAGAAAACTACTTTAATATAGAATTTTTCCAGAGATATAGATTCTAGATTCTCTGAAAACCAATCCCTATAATCGCAATCAATTATGTGCATCGAACCTCAAAATTTTGAGATTCATGCTATATTTTATTATTACTAATTCACATGAGTGCTTCCAATGCAAACACAAATATGCTGACACTAAATGGCATCAATCTCTGCCAGGGACATGCTCTAATCATCCTAATATGATTGTAATCTTGAAATAATAGATAAGAACCTGATGAGTATTTTTGAAGAGGAATCGTTAGAGTTCACTATAGGAGAGATTTTTTTGGCCACAACTCTAACTATGTTGATATCTCATCTTCTCTATACAATTTCCAGATGCCTCCATAAAATCCATTTAACCCACTGCTATCCTCACGAGTCCTTCTTTTGATTGGAACTTGCCTCCACCTTGCACCTCTAGTATATTGCCTGAATTCTAACCACAATACATCTGCTACAAAACCAAAGGACTCAAGGAATCAAAGAACTAAACATACAACAACATTAACACATTGTACCAAGTAGATGTAGGAGAAAAAGTACACTAAAGGAGCAATGAACAGAAGGTTTAAAACAACATTATACACATGAAACAAAGATCTACATCATATGAAAATTGGTGTTGCACATAATCTACTTTAAAACAGAATATAAATATTAAAAACCAAAACATAGAAATCTCTTATTAGGGAAATAATAGTTATCGAAGAAGTTTGATTTGTTTTACCTTGAGAAACTCCTTTACTTAGTCCTTTTGAATCTCCTTTTTTGGTTCCTTTTGACGGCCCCTTTCCAATTTTCCCTTTCTGTGCAGGTTTGGCTAGTGACACCTTAACTTTCACTTGCAAGAAAACCAAAATATTAAGAAGTTACAACTGAAATTGCAACAAATTTAATATGTTATTAAATAATTTATCCTCCCAAAATACAATGGAACTACTTTAGAGAAAAGGAAATAAGAAAACCAAATCTTTATATCTCCATCAATCAGTTCACCATCCTTGATGACTACCTGAATACATGCAAGAGCAGATTCCTGAGTAGTGTAGTTCACAAACCCAAAGTCTTTTCTCTTGGAAGATTGCATATTTGGATGCAAGAACAACCATTTCTATCTCACCAAATTTTCCAAACCGTTCCTTAACTTGTTACTCATTCCATTTTGGAAGAAAACCTTCTACAAATATTGACTTTACCTGCAAAGGAAAGGAAGCTCCTACTTTAGCAAGGAATACAGTTGAAAACCATACAGAGGAATGATTAGAGCACATATTGAAAACTAAAACATTTGCAAAACTGACAATAAACAATATCTACAAAACTATCTTTAAAAAAAAATGCAATAAATATTCATCTAGTCATACTTGTTCCATTACATCTTCATCCAAATCATGAGCCATTTGAATGATTAGACCATACAGAGGAATGCTTAGAGCACATATTGAAAACTAAAACATTTGCAAAACTGACAATAAACAAGATCTACAAAACTATTTTTAAAAAACAATGCAATAAACATTCATCCAGTCATATCTATGCCATTACATCTTCATCCAAATCATTCAAAGGCTGATCCCAAGCAACCTTAATAGGCCTTTCCATCCCAAAAGCATTCCTCTTTTGCAAAGTTGTTTTAAATGCAATTTGAGCATCTTTATAACTTTCTAGTTTCACAAATGCAAAGCCACATTTAATTCATGTGTTTTGGGGATCTTCAATCACAGTGACATCGATAATATTTTCAACTCCAACCTCTTTCACCTTGTTTAAAACCTGTAAAGACGCAAGCAACATATTTGTAGCTTAAAATTTTTAATAAGCAAATGATATGTCTGTTCATACTTGTTGTAAAGGAAAGTGTCCTATGGCTAGGGTTTAAGAGGCCATCAACGTACTGGGGTTGAAAGGTGGATGCAAATGGTTTTGCAAGTATATATAAGCAAATTTCAGAGATTAGAATGGTTCATACCTTAGCCAAACGAAGGTTGATCCATGCATCACTTCAATCCTCTTCTTGCTCCTCTTGCTCCAAGAGACCTGCAAAACGAATTATACCTTCCTCAAACCATTATGACCACATATAAAGCAATGATAATCAAATACACATGAAATACTAATCTGATTAACATCAACATCTGATCATAAACAGAGATTCAATCACACATTGAACAATGATTTGGGAAGAAGAAGGAAATCACATCTTTATTAATCTTGAAAACAAGTACAAGTATACCTTCTCTTCAAGTTCAACACCTCACAAAACCTTGATCTAGTTCTGCTGCTTCTCTTCTCCAAGGAACTCAACCTCCAAGCTCTGCAACACAAGGATAATGCTTCTAGGGAAAAGGTGTGGGAAAAGAGAGCTCCAAATCCTCCAGCATAACAATGCAAAGATTCAAGTCTCCTCTCATGGACCTCCCTACCTCCATTTATATGCTTAAGGAAGAGTTAGGGGGGAAGACAAAGTAGTTACAATTGAAGGATTCAGTTGCATAACTACCCAAACTACTCGAAATTCAAAATACGTGTTTTTGACATTTTTAAGAGGCGTACGTGGGTTGCTGAAACAACAGTCACATACACGATAAATACACGAGGGTTGCTAATACTGAAATTCGCATACATAAGGTGTACGTGGCTATTATGTATAGCAACTCACGTACATACGTGGGTATTATAGAGAGTAAGTCGCGTACAGACAAAAAACTCATTTTTAGGGTATTTCTGGGCATTTTCAGACTTTGGTGTCTTCTGGAAAGTTTTAGCTAACAGAAATATATTTCCAATGGAATAGAGATGAGGTCAAATGGAGTTACAGAACTCAAGATATGGGTCATCCAATTTAAGTTTTTTTTCAGTGACTTTTCAAGAAGTGTCGTCATGGAAGTGTCAACATGTGACGGAATCATGGGAAAGTGGTCACAGGTAGAGATGTGTCATTTTGAGCTATAACAGATGCCCCCTAATGTGTGAGGTTAGAGGGGAAGACGATAGCCGAAATACATTATAAAGGAAACAGCTGAGTATGGAGAGAGTAGAGAATCCAAGATCGAAAGGCTGGAACAAAGGTAACTGTAAGAGAGATAAATGTCAGAAAAACTGATCTCTAGGACATACAAGTCCATATACAAAACATCGCCATAAAGATACAGGTAGATCCAACATATGTATAACTGATGAAACTATCATGGTCGCTCAATATGTAAAAAGGTTCCATATCAAATCTAAAGGAGTCATGGCCACAAATGAACAAGGTGTATCCATACTCAACAATCGAACATAGCCACAAAAAATACAAGGTGGATCTATGTCTCAGCAAAATGTCATATAAAGTGTAACAAGGTCTTGCGCAACTTGGGAAATAGCAAAAGATGACAATTCTACTGTCAACCCAAGGTCTTCAATCCAAACCACCCAAAAAAAGGTACGAATCTTAACCATGTGAATAAAGGAGTTGAAGTCGAACATGGAGGAAACCATTTGATTACCGGTCAATAATGAAAACCGTTAACAAATGCGAGGGAAACCACCATTAATGAAAATGGTCGCCAAGGTACCTAGTACATTCTAACAAGTGTGATTACAAGGACTTGAAGTCGAACACTTGAAGAATCCATCGAGTAGGAGACATTAAGGTATTCCCACTACCCAATAGGGAGGGAAATTGCCACTGATGACAACAATCCCCAAGGTATTGTCATAACACTTTAAATCTCATCCCTAGAGCAATATGTGTTGCAGTTGATAGGAAGAGATCTGTTGGAAGGAAGGCACTAAGGCATCCTTCATCATCCAACACGAGGTAAGTCAAAGACTAATTGGATCTAGAATTGGTACTGAATTTCACGACAAGGAACGCCGAAGACATGATGTAATGAACTGATACCAGGGAATGGTCGACACAAAAGGTCAAGGCAACTATAGAAATGGCCGACAAAGGTTTAATCCTTGAATAGTGAGCACGACAGAAGAAGTGACTTAGGCAGCTTTTGACACAAAAAGGACCAATGAAACAAATCTACAATGTAGGAGAAATTGACAGATTCCCCATATAATTGGAAAAGAGACCAACTGGAGGAGTAAGAAACTCCGAATCGGGATAAGGTCAAAATACTAGGACCCAACTGTTTGATAGACTCAAAACTGGTGCTTTGTTCAAGGAAACAAGACTTGCTGCCATGATGTAAAAAATATGTGAATGAACTTCCCTTCCCCTCTTTCTTGTAAAGGTTTAACGAGTCCAAGAAAGCAAACTCGCGACCATATTCATTTTTGACAAGCTCGAAGAAAAAAAAGAAGAATGCTTGATAAAGCACTGATTCGTGGATTTTACGAGCTCGAACTAGTACATGCTCGGCGGTGTTTTCATAGTTTAGAGAGTCTGAAAACTCCAAAGAAGACTCCAAGGGGGTTATTTTTCATACAATTTAGTCCCCTGAGGCCGAAAAATTATAAAACATACCAAAGAAGAACTCTCTTAGATTTTGAAGAAGTAAGGCACACCTTTTTCGTATTTAGTCAGGAATGTCCGAAAAAGGTTAAATTACCACCTACCCAACACTCCTTCAAAAGCAGCATATAGCCTGAGTTTTACGAGTGTGAAGGAAGGAAAGATCACTCAGAAAGATCCATTTGATTACGAGAAATGGGGCTTACAACAATAAACTCGATGCTTTTTTATTTAGGGTTTAACGAGCATGACAAAGACATAAAGTACACTCAGAATATTTTTCATGTTTTGGTCTAGAGCACGAAAAAAGAGAAAATTAAGCTCATACCAGGGGTTCCTTTTCCGTAAGTTTAGTCCCTCAAGTCCGGAAAAGTGATAAACCTATGCCTGAGAATACTCTTCTTAATTCCGAAGAAGAGAGAGTGTTCCTTTCTCATATTATTCCACATGGTCTGAGAAAGAGATAACCTACCACCAATGTGGATGCCCATTCACATATTCTTAACGATCCTGAACGGACAAGTTTACTCGGCAGTCAAGTCTATTTTGAGGAGTCAGACTTGGGCCTAAAGAAACTCAATATCTTTCCTGTGAATTTTTAACGAGTTCGAAAAAGTCAACTCGTGACCTCCTTACTATTTTTAACGAGCTCGAAGGAGAGTATAAATAATGCTCTAAATGCGAGGAGACGAGTGTCATAGGCAGGCGAAACTAGTTCCAAGTGCAAGGAACAGACCTATGCATAATGAAAGGAACATGAGCAGGATAAAGACACTCAGGGAATGTCTCCTCAAGGTAAAGGGTGTCAAGTTGCAAAGGCAAAATGATACAAGGCTTAGCGAAGATGAGAACAAAGATAAGGGCTTATACAACGAGCTAAAAGCGTGGAAGCTGGCATCGGGCTCATAAGCGTGAGCAGGGCACATGCAAATGCAGTTATAGCTTAAACAACAAGATGAGGCCAGTAAAAAGTTGTGAATCCAACTAAAAATCCTGTCTCCAAGAAACAACAACATCAGAATAATATTCAAAAGAAAAGATTCGATGCAGGTCACTTTAGCAGAAACACATGCGACTTTTCTACCTTCTACAAAAGGTAAATTCAAGGCAGAATCAACCAAAGAATATTCTATAGAACCAAGGATTAGGGGTTTATAATCAGTAAGATCAACCTCAAAAGGAGAGAAAAAATCAACAAGGGAGATAGAGTCTGTAGGAACAAACTCAATATCATAGGAGTTGAAAAATTCATAAGAAAAATCAAACTCATCAGGATCACTGACTTGTTGTTCAAAGGAAGAGTCAAAAGTCTCAACAAGGCCAACATAAGAAGAAAGGTCATTCTTACTAGGAAAATCAGGGTTAGACTTAGTCACAACTGAACCCACATCCAAAAGAAGATCAGACTGTATCAAAGACTCTAGGAAGACTTCATCCAAAGGAAGGAGATCATCCGAGATAGGACACATGTCTAAACTTTCAAATGGATTAACAAAGTGGGGAGAAGGCTCTACAATCTGTATAGGATGACTCACCTAGTCAACTGCTGGGTCCAAGTTCCGAGAAGGTAAGCATGAAAACAGAGGCTGCTTCTCAGTAGCAATTGAACGCAAAGGACATAAGGCCACATAGCTCACCTGTGGTGGGGTAGTGTCCATAGAAACATTGGGAACCAATAAAGGAAAGACCTTGTCTCTATTTGGGTCAGCAGACGGATCAAGAAAATCCAACTGATCAATAGTGACAATTTCTTCACCATGATTAAAGTACATCACACGAAATTTTTTTGACACCATAGCTTGCATGGCATAGACATAATCATGTCCAAGGAGCATACTGAAGTCCAAGGGGTCTTCTATCACCATGAAGTCAACTAAGATAGTATTCCCCCCCAAAGTAACAGGTGTTTGAGAAAGAATTCCCAAGGCTATACAAGTTCTTCTATCAAACGCCAGTAACTGACTAGCAGTCGACACAAGGCTGGGAGATCCCATGCCTCGCCAAGCACGAGCAGACAAAATACTAACTAAAGCTCCTTCATCAACAATACAATGAGCAATCATGTAAGGTTCAACTTTGAGCTTTATCTGGAAAGGTGCCTCGAAAGGAAGGCACGACTCAACTAGGCTATCCCATTCAAAGGAAGCAATCCGGGAGCTTGGTGGGGGTTGATCCGAAGCGAGTCCAGTGCCCTCTTGTTCAGTAAGTTCTGAACTGGAAGTGAAGAAAATGTGACTAGTAGACACTTCACTCTCCAAAGGAAGAGTGGGATTGATCGATACTGAACTCGATTCAACCGCTTCATGAAAGTCACTCTCTGAAGGGAGAGTGGGATTGACCAAAGATGACATTGGTTCAATAACATCAGGATCACTCTCCGAAAGAAGAGTGGGATCGACCAAATCTGAGATTGGTTCGATCACTTGATCAACCAAAGGTTGAGTAGGTTGTTGAGAAACTATAGGTTGTTCAGGAGAAGGAAAATATTGAGTCTTGGACCACACTCTTCACACCTCTGCGATAGCAGGGAACTAGTGAGTAAGATGATCTCCCTCGCATAGCTTACAAGGGAACTTAATTTTTCGCTTCGAATGACCAGTTTTCTCAACGGTGTCAACATGACTAGTAGTGGCTGACTGTTTTCTCTCAACATGATCTACAGAGGGTGAGAGTTTCCCCCCAGCATGAAAACTAGAGGCCGAGTGACTGGGTCCAACCTGACTAAGAGAGGTTGGTTGTTGAAAAGCTTCAGAATGCTCAAAAACGGGATGACCATGAAACCAAACTCTTTTCACCTCCGTGATAGAAGGGCATTTATAAGTAAGGTGGTCTCCCTCACAAAGCTTACAAAAAAACTTGGGCTTGTGTTTTGAACGGGTAGTCTTTTCAACAGTGTCAACATGACTCGCAGTGGCTGACGGATTGTCTTCAGCATGAACCACAGAGGCTGAGATACTGCCCCTAGCATGACTTACAGAGGCTGAGAGACTGGGTACAACATGACTTGTAGAGGTTGGGTGGGCACCACCAACATGAACAACAGAGGTTGAATGGTTAGGATCAACATGCTTTTCAGCAGTTGAGTGTGTGCCCCCGGCATGAACAACAGAGGCTGGGTGGATGGATCCAACATGAACAACAGAGGTTGGATGGGGAGGTTCAACTTGAACAACAAAGGTTGAACGGGTGCCCTCAGCATGAACCACAGAGGCTAAGTGACTGGATCCGACATGACCTGGAAAGGTTGGAAGGATCCCACCAGCATGATCAATAGAGGCTGGATGGTGAATATCAACTTGACTTGCAAAGGTTGAGTGCTTAGATCCAACATGACCTGCAGAGGTTGGATAGGTGCCCCTAGCATGAACCATAGAGGCTGGGTGGTGAGGTTCAACTTGAATTGTAGAGTTTGAATGGGTGCCCCCTTGCTTATGTTCCTTCTTCCTATTCCTCCTTCTTTTACTCCTTTTAGACTGTTGGTTACTAGTATCAGTACTTTCACCACATTAGGTAGAAGGAGGAGGAGAATCAACTACAGGTGAAGGGGAAACAATGTTTTGATGCCCTTGATATAAGGAGCTTACTTGAGAAGCATTAGGAGCATTCAGGACAGTTGGAGTGGAAAACAACCACACCGGTAGCCCTAGGGTGAATCCAGGTAGATTCAGGGTGGCCACCAAGGGAACACCAACATTCCTCGTGAGAGGAATAGTACAAGGAGTTACCAGCATGGGGATCTCTTGGTTGGTGTTCAAAGGGGTCTTAGCCATAGTTTCAAACCAGGAGACAAAGTATGAGGTTGATAGGAAACCAAAATTATAAAGCACACTAAGTACAGACAAACCACACAACACTCACTAAAAATTCCTAAATCCAAACAGACAAATAGGTATAAGATACGCTTTCCAAAAGAAAGCTGATAGACAGTTACTTGGTGTCCCTATAGATGTTCTTAGGCACAAGCGAAGGAATTAACCACCGCCCTCCCACACCTTCTACCGGGGTTACCTTCCAAGTCCATCAAAGGTCAACCAGAAATAGCCTTCCGGTGTACCTGTGTATGAGCCCTAGATGTCAAAGAGACTAAAGGCTACCTTAACTATATTGACAGTCTGGGGGGACAGTCGCAAGCCTGATTCGTATGCATGTGCATGGTAGCAAAGCCCGAAACCCTGTCTAAGACAGAATCCCCAGATGCGTAAAAACCTTGGTCTACGCTTTGACAAGGAATCAGAGGGTTATCTCCTCAGTCCAAGTCTCCACGCGGCCTCGTGCTTAACTCCCGTTTGAGAGGATCTTCCCAGATACAATCAACGTAGAAAAGGGTTTACCTAGTGATTTTCCAACTACGTCTGAATTTTAACACTTGTGGGGAGTTTAAACTCCCTATCCCACAAGTCTAGCCTGAGCTAGTTGGTGTATGACCCTATAAAATAAAACTTACTAATAATTTTTAAATTATATCGTTTATTTTAAAAGGCTGTTTTTTGGTCAGAGGGTAAATGGCATGAAACTTATGTGGTGTTTTAACTCAAAGTTGAAATAAAATGACTAAGCAAAGAGAAATGAAATGCAAAAAGAAAAAAGTATTCTCTTTTTCTTTTTCAAATAGAAACTTGAAAGCCACAAAAGAACAAATTCTTTTTATTTTTATTTTTATTTTTTCAAAAACAGTGATATGCCATGCAATCTAGACTAAAAACCTAATCTACATGCATATAAATCAAACATGTGTTTTTTTCTTTTTCTTTTATAAATGTAAAAGAAAAATCAGCCTATCAACTAATGCAAGTAAGTATTGTAAGCAAAGCAAATAGACAACTACTCTACACCCCACAAACAAACCCTAGGCTTCCCTAAAGTTCGATATCAACCTCTCTTGAAAAGAAGGCTTACAAAGGTAACAAGCCAAAAACTATGGAATGAAGAGACCAAGAAAATAAGAGTGATATAAACAAAGGTCAAGAAGTTCCAAGAATCAATATAAACCTACAAACAGAGGCTGCTCAGTACCTTGTCCAACAAGGTCAAGCCAAATAAGGAGGTAGGGGGGGAAAGCAACAAAAACAAGTATATGTTCTTTTTAATTTTCTTTTATAAATGCCAAATAAAAATTACCTACAAAGAAAAGTATGTAGATAATAAGAACAAAGAAAAAGGAACTTTTCTATACAACCACCAAACAAACTCTAGAATGCCCTAAAGTCAGTATAAACCCTACTTGGAAGGAAGGCTTGCATAAAAGACAAGTCAACTATTTTGGCATGCTGAAGTTAACCAACAAAATAAGAAGGAAACCAACACCAACAAGCTTCTGAAATCAAACAAAGATCGCTAATGAAGGCTGACCAAAAAACATAAGCCAAAAATCATACCAAGCAAAGGAGGTGGGGGAAAGAGCAAAGAGCAAACCCTAACGCTATAAAAGGGATTACAACATAGATAAAGAACAACCAAAAGGGATGACACTAACTCCCTAGAGTCATGCACCTAAAGAGGACACCAAAAGACCTACCAAACAACCCACAACAGTAGAAAGAACCACAAAAAATGAGGAAAAACACTGTTTTAGGGGAACACGTGGGTTGTACTACTGACAGGTCACGTGTCATACGCGGGTTGCCAATACAGCAAGTCGCATATGTATGCGGGTTGCTAATACAGCAAGTCGCATGTATAAGCACACGCGGGTTGTATAGCTGACAAGTCGCGTATCATACGTGGGTTGATAGTATAGACAGTCGCGTGTACCAAACCAGATACGCGACTGTTTAGTCTGCAAGTCGCGTATGGGTGGAAAAAATCACAAAGAAGGTCAAAAAATGCCTTAGGAAGGCAGGGGAAGTGTGCTATCAGAATTATAAAGTGTTCCTAAGTGGCAAGAAGGACCTGAAACAATGCAAAAGACTGAAAGAAAGACAAAGAAACCCCAAACAGACAAGGCTATCCCTAGCGGAGTCGCCAGTTCTATTGTAAAGGAAAGTGTCCTATGGCTAAGGTTTAAGAGGCCATCAACGTACTGGGGTTGAAAGGTGGATGCAAATGGTTCTACAAGTATATATAAGAAAATTTCAAAGATTAGAATGGTTCGTACTTTAGCAAAACGAAGGTTGATCCATGCAGCACTTCAATCCTCTTCTTGCTCCTCTTGCTCCAAGAGACCTGCAAAATGAATTATACCTTCCTCAAACCATTATGACCACATATAAAGCAATGATAATCAAATACACATGAAATAATAATCTGATTAACATCAACATCTGATCATAAACAAAGATTCAATCACACATTGAACAATGATTTGGGAAGAAGAAGGACATCACATCTTTATTAATCTTGAAAACAAGTACAAGTATTCCTTCTCTTCAAGTTCGGCACCTCACGAAACCTTGATCCGGTTCTTTTGCTTCTCTTCTCCAAGGAACTCAGCCTCCAAGCTCTGCAACACAAGGAGAATGCTTCTAGGGCAAAGGTGTGGGCAAAGAGAGCTCCAAATCCTCCAGCATAACAATGCAAAGATTCAAGTCTCCTCTCATGGACCTCCCTACCTCTATTTATATGCTTAAGGAAGAGTTAGGGGGGAAGACAAAGTAGTTACAACTGAAGGAGTCAGTTGCATAACTACCCAAACTACCCAAAATTCAAAATATGTGTTTTTGACATTTTTAAGAGGCATACGCGGGTTGCTGAAATAACAGTCGTATACACAATAAATACACTTGAGTTGCTAATACAGAAAGTCACGTACATAAGGTGTACGCAGCTATTATGTATAGAAACTCGTGTACGTACGCGGGTATTATAGAGAGCAAGTCGTGTATAGATAAAAAAACTCATTTTTAGGGTATTTCTAGGCATTTTCAGACTTTGGTGTCTTCTGGAATGTTTTAGCTAACAGAAATATATTTCCAACGGCATAGAGATGAGATCAAACAGAGTTACAAAACTCAAGATATGGGTCCTCCAATTTAATTGTTTTTTCAGTGACTTTCAGTGACTTTTCATGAAGTGTCGTCATGGAAGTTTCAACATGCGACGGAATCATGGGAAAGTGGTCACAGGCAGAGATGTGTCATTTTGAGCTATAACAATACTGAACCCTAAGCAACCGCAAAAATACCTGAGATATATTTAGTATGGATAAACTGAATGATGAACTGACAACAATATTTCGAAGAATAAGACAATTCATTACAATGTAGTGAAAAACCTATACATAAAACTTAAGATTCAAAATATCTAATATATTCACAATGAAGAAACAATAAAGAGCACATGAGTCCAACAGCAACAATGGGGTGTTGTTGAGTAAGATAGTGTCATTCTCCTCATGGTGCACGACTCCACGCTTCTTACCTTTCATTGCTATGTATTTTCTGGTGTACGTTCTGATTACAACAAAAGTACATATAAGTAAAAAGCCTCCATCTTGTTGTCCAAAAGGCTGAAAATAAATACACTAAAACCATAAAAGGACTCAGAAAGTCATAAGAATTGGAAAATTATGAGATTACCAAGCATTCCCTGAAAGCAAAACGTTTGCCACAACCTTTAAACATACACTTGTTAGCACACTCATGTTTTTTTGAGTGTCGCCAAAGCAACTGTTTGCTCTTAAAACACATAGCACAATATTCAAATTTTGACTTGTATGGTTTGTCCCCACTAGAAACAAAAAATCGAAATGGTTATATTGAAAAATAAACCGGATTTCAAGTACAAAAACAAATACACACTCGTACTAGTCAGCACATTCGGATGGAAATACTTTATATTTTGAATAGAAGTGTAAACAAAAAAGACTCCATACTATTTATTAATTTACCTATGCTCATTTTGATGGTCCTTCAAGCTGCTTGGTGTGGAAAATATTTTCCTACACTCTAAACAGTTATGCGCTTTTTCATTCAGAAAAAAACATCCTCTTTGTTTCTTCTAGCATCAGAACAATATGAGAAACAATTTGGCATTGAACTGAGCTGTACAGGCATCATCATATTTCTTGCAAAGCCAAGAAGTTGGAGATTCCTTTCAACACAACTACCTACCTTTTCTATTTGTGACATTGTCAATTCCTGCAATGGAATTGAGAGAAATTTAGATGGTACTCTTGATCTAGGTGTTGATGCAACAAGCAATCTGAATGCCATCTCTAGTTCTTGAGTTTCACTTCCTTTCATCTGTTCAAACCTTTGTGAAATCGTAAACTTGTCAGACAAATACAGTTAGAACCAATCTTATTTTTTAAACAGTAGGCAATATTAATGCATGCCTGTTGAAAAAATGACAAACCCATTAGTTTCGTCCTCCAATGAAACCAGTTTTTTAAGTATCGTGGTTTTCATATTCATATTCCCAATTATCCTAGAATAGCATGAAAATTGCAAGGAAATGAGAGTTTTTGTGTTGTGGCTGAGATATGTTACTTTTTAGAGATTGAATAGTTGCAGCTTCAAATTCAAAGGAATCACATAAGAATCGAGAAGAATTCACATCTTAAACACATTGGTAAAGTGGGACAAGGCCCTCGATTACCTTCAAAAGCTACAGCCTGAGTTGTTCCAAATTGCATCCCCAAAAGAAAAATCCATAAATACAACATAGACAAAGCACTAACCTAGTCCGCTTCCACTTTGAAAGTGTGTTTTTTTTTATCACTGCTTTCTTCCCTGACATTCCTCCTACTTCTGAAGCATTCAAAGTGGCAATAATAAATCGTTCAACATTGCCATTGTGTTGATCACATGCAACTCTCATCAATTTTTTTATGCACTGCACAGATACAAGTAAAGTGATCAGATAAAAAACAAGTATGTTCAATGAACTGATGAAAAATTAAACTCATTAAATTTCGTAGTATATTAAAGCATGAGTCATCAATGGAGCAATTATAAAAAATGAAAAAGAGATTGTATTAATAACTGAAAAGTTCAATAACTTATGTTAATAATGAAGATTTTTAACAGAGTTCGGTAGATCCTGGTCCCAGTGGATGACAAAAACATAGACAAAAAAAAGTAAAATAAAATTTCAAAAAGGAAATATTAGGATTTTCCATCAGAGTTGGCTAATCTCTAGACCATTTGTACCTTTCCACGTAAGTTTGCTCGGAATCTGGCAACACAATTTGTTGTTGAAAATGAGATTTCTAGTGTTAAAATTGTAATTTTTATTGCAGAAATGGATTCAGGACCCTCGATTACCTATGGGGCACCCAGATAATGCAATTCCAATCACTCAAAACAACCCCTCGAACAATTTCCACCGGATTTTGATCAGAAAACTCGTCGGATTATAGGTGCAAATGGTCTAGAGTTTATCTTACACCTTTTCCATCATATTTGGGCAAATGAAATAGAACATCAGATCAGATGGTTTTGAAACTACAACAAAGTGAAAATCTAAAAGAAATCCATGTCTAACCACTTTGAAAGCATCTATGCTCAAAATATTCAAAGAACCAGAAACTTAACAAAATGGATGGTCAGATGGGAAGGTTGAAGAATTTGGGATGCCATAAGATGGAGAGGCATTTTATTTTTATGGAAAAGGCAAGGCTGTACGATTTTGAATGGGAAAGCTATTGCATGTCATTTAGGTGAAATCACAGCTTTGCAGCAATACTAGGATTGCCAAAATTTTAAACATATGCAACAAAACAATACATCAATTGGGCTGTGATAATATTCAAAAGACAAAATAAAAATAAAAAATATGCTTAGACAAGTAGGTATAAATGTCCAAGACACAATGAGTTTTTCCAACATTTCCTTTTTCATTAAGGAAACAGCAGGGTGACTTTAAATGGGGAGACTAAACCATTTAATTTGGGAAAAATCGCAGCTTTAACAAAAGAATACCCTATTTCATTTGAGTGAAATCACAGTTAATAGTCTCGATTTCAGCCAAATTTGTAATTTTCAGCAAAGGAGTAGATTCTCTTAAGATTGTAGCCAAAGAAGATATGCCGGTTAACCTAGACTACGTAAGAAGGAGTAGCGTGTATACTCAAAATATGACTCAATGATCTGTATTCCTTTGTGGGTTTATTCTAATGTAATACAATATAAAAAAAAACAAATGCATTAACTCAAACATATAAACATATAATTTTGACTTACCAAGTGAGTCTAATTAGAGGTGTAGTCGCTTCATCTTTTTCCTTTTCTTCTTCCCCTTTGGTTGTTCCAAATTAGGGGTTGTTCCAAATTATCAACACAAGCAGAGCATGAGTGTTCCCTCTGAGCATTTTCATGCACACCTTCTTCTTCTTCATGGGATTCGGGGCCACCCTCAAAGCCATCAAATTTTGGGTTAGAAATATTTTGGTCCGCAGAATGAATGTGTGTTGAAATGGGCTGATTTTGAAGGACCTGGTTTGTGACAACACTTTTAATGGAGGCCAAAAAAACCACAAAACTGGGGTCCCCAAGACCGGACATGATGGGAGCTAAGAGCCTTCTGTTCAAAAACCTCCCCTGAAGAAGAATCGGTGCATGGGATTTGAGAATCGTCTCTATTTTTTTCACTGTTGTTATCGTCTACATTGCCTTCTTCCGAGCCTTGATGGCTTTCCTCTTGATGATTTTCTAAATTTTCTAAAGTGGGTTGTCTGTATCCCTCATATGAAAGTTGTGGCTGGTCAAATTGAGGCAGTATAAAATGGGTTGTGGTTGGTGTACTGTATGTCTGACTTGTAATGGGTGCAACCCAAATGGGTGATGAATCTAATCAGGCCCTATGTTTTGAATATGCTCCTGCTGCGAACAGAATTGTTGTCATTGCTGCTGCTGTAATTGGTGGAAATGGATGAAATGATGGTGCAATGGTGATGGGAAGAGGACGTAGTGGGAAAGTAATGGAGGATGAGAATGGGGATGGTGGACAAGAGAAGAAGGAGAAGAAGTCACATGGAGAAGAAGCTACTGCTGGTTGTGGAGAAGAAGCTACTGCTAGTTGTGGAGAAGAGGGAAAACTGTTGTTGGCTATGAAAGCTCTGTTGGAGGAGACTCCAGCTTTGCTGCTGATCTACAGCAGTAGAGAGCCCGGGAGCTTGCAGCCTCTGATGAAAGGAGAAGAGTCACGTGGAGAAGAATCCAGTGAGACATATGTGAAGAATCAACAGACACACTGAAAACCAATGAACAGACTAATGGAAAAAGGAAAAAAACACTGGATTTTTTACTAAACGGGTGGCATTTTTTCATTTGCAGGAGCGACGATGAAGTGAACAGTGTTTAAAAACCAAAGTTTAGAAAGAAAAATCCTTAGGACATAAATATTCATCATTATAGTTACAACAATGATTGGCCCTTTGACTCAAGGTAAGGAACGTTACTCTATTCCCTCTTACAAAATTAATCCCACACATAATTAGCAAAGATAGTATGTAGAGAATTCAACCAGGGTAAAAAAGAAATTTCTTACCAAATATATATATATATATATATATATATATATATATTGTTATTATTACTACTACTTATAAGTAATATATAAAAATAAATTTTTTATATATAATTTTTTATTATATAAATATAAGTAACATAAAAATGAGAATAATAATAATAATATATATTCTTATATATTGTATAGAGAACATTATAAGTAAAACCTTCAATCATAATTATAATAAAATTAGTTTTGCATCATTTCTTAAACAACTTCAAGCTCATTCTTATCATGCACACTAGCATCTCTAATAGTAGGAAGCTTATTCTTCCTTATTGACAAAGACCAATTTAATTTGTAGGCATTTCATTCACAACTAGAGACATAATATTCCATGGCATGTATTGAGGTCTACTCTAAATCATATCGTTATTCACTCAATATAATCTTCATGTTTAAGTTGGCCAATTATTTCATCATCACTTAACTCACTGAAATTCCATGCTCTATGCTCTATATATTTAGGCATCTAAGAGTGCTCAATAAAGAAGCCAACAAATGTAGATAGACTTATATATCCAAGAAATCCCCTTTTATCATAATATTTTAAATTTGTATTTGTGTTGCAACTTGAATCCTTGACTTACAATTACCATCTTTCTTGCATGATTTATAGACTCCTTTAGATTCCATGTATAAAAATACATTACATTCCCTTCATGACTCTAAATAATATTTGAATAATTATCTCATCTATGGTTACCTTTAAAGACACCATCAAAGTTGAGCTTAAATGAAAGATGCTGTCAAGAGGAGTCCACAATTTTACGTCCTTCTCCACTACTAAGGACTTAACATTTCTCTAAAATTGTTGACAATCAATATCACACCTATGTAATTTATTGTAATCCTCATGCAATATTACAAGCTCATCTACAAAATTTGATCATTATGAAAGACCCACCCTTAAAAGCATAGCAATTCCTTCCTTCTAGAAATTATAAATAGCAAATCCTACAATAAGTAGCCACAATGTGTTCACAATTTCAAATGTTGAAATTTCACCTTACCATTTTCTAATAAACTTAGAGATGCTCCACTTCTTTGAATTATTGTTGACACCATATTATACAAATAGTATCTCGCAAAACTACAATGTTTGAAAAAAATATTAATGTTTTCCTATACTATCCTACACAACACACACTTTGAGGGTATTGCTACCCCAACTTACATGGAGTATCCCATGTTACGACATTGTACCTCCCAACCAACAATCATAAAGATGATATATTTAACTATTGGCATAGAAGCCAAAAATTTGTTTAAGATAGCCCTGATTTCATACAATAGAGACCCTCTTTATTCATATACCAACCCCCATCTCCCCACACTTCCTCTCCAAAATAACATAAACCTCCTTCATAGTTATCCCAAAAGTTTTGTGCTTGAAAAACTCTAGAACCTTTGCATGAATTATTCCTCACAAAATACCCCCCTTGGGAAAACGATCTATACATATGACATCCTTCCATTGTCAATGTATGACATATTTAGACCTCCAAATTTGAAACCACAAGGCATCAATATATTTCACTTGGATTTTTATCCTATTTGAACTTAAGGCTAGATTCAAAATCTTTAATTTCCCAAACCTCAACCCAACCAATCCTATTGGAGAATTTCCTTGTTTCGATAGAGATAATGCTTTCTCCAAATTAGCCTCCCCATCTTAAAAAAAAAATTTATGATTTATTTTTTTCATGTCTCCTTAATCACCTTAGTTTGGGTGGAAAGGGATAATAATATATACACAATGATTACTTGAAAACTGTTTTAATAGAAAATTTCTCTTTTCCAAGTAGAGATAAATAATTCCATATTTGTAACCTACTCTAAACTTTTTAAAAATAGAAATGATTATATTTGCATTAGAAAAAATGTCTTATCCTTTGTGACTTCAAGATGCGTGTGCAAGATGGGAAACTCCAAACACCGATGCATGGTGTGACCCAAGACATTGCACATAATGCAAGGCATGGGTGCTCATGCCATGGAAGCAGGAGGCGATTTTACATCCTGGTTTAGAGTAGCTTGCATTGCTTCATTCTTGGATTTTCCCCCGACCTTCCTTTTATGAGAAGGGTGGGTAGTGGGTGTGGATTCCTTTGTAGCCCTTGGAGGTGGATTGTTAGAAGAACCAATTGGTTGCATAGGAGTCAATATGTTTGTGGTTGGTGAGGGGGGTTTGGTAGAGAAGGTATCAAATAGGAATTCCTAACTTCAAACTCGAAAGGTTTAGTGTAGCGATGATGGGAGTACTCACTATTCCAAAAGGAGGAAATATAAATAGGATTTGATGAATAGGAGTTACCGCCCACATTTTCCTAGAAACTAGTTGGGAGAGGGTGTAGGTTGGTTTTGGGTGATAGAATTCTCAAAGGAGATACTGAGAAAATATAATATCTCCACCTTCGATGGTTGGGGAGGTAAGGCCTAAAAACATCCCACCAGAGAAGCATTTTGGAAAACACCCATACTGACACTCGTGAATGAGGGGATGTAAAAACTTCCAAATCTACTGTAAACCATAGGTAAGACATGATATAGACAATTTGACCCCTTGGGGATCATAGTAGGTCATTTAATATTTACGATCTTCTCTTCATGGGGGAACATCATAACTTTGAACATCATGGAATAAACCACTTACATAACATACATGTAGTTATGCCCAAGGAGAAGGTTGTAATACAATTGGGAATTAACAGCCTCATGTCAATTAAGACTATTTTCCCATCCAACTAAATGGGGAAATTTTACAAAATACCATGTGGTTGAGTAGCATGGACATTATATGTGTGCAACATCATGAGGGAAGGTGCAAATTCAAGAGAACCTATTTTGTTCTTAACTTGGGTAGACATGAGGAAAGTGCAGGAACCTTCATCAATAATTCAATGATTAATAACCAAATTATGGATGGTTACTAGAATATAAGAAGATACTATAAAGGGGACCATAGGCTCTACTTGATTAATATGAAATTTCATCGGATGAGTATCAAAAGGATTAATTGCACCTATGGTAGAAAATAATGCTTTGCATTATGTAAGATAGTTTGGAAGAACCTCTAACATAGATAAGGATGCACGGGACTATGCGAAGTCATCCACAAGCTTATAGTTAGGAGTTGTATGGGAATCTTATTTATTCACTACACAGTCAAAAGGTATCTTGGAAATATTAGGAAACAATGTCCACAACTGGACAAGGTAGGTACAAGGGTTATTCAACTTGTGTGGATTCTTTCACTTTATTAGTATGAAAGGTATCAATAGCCGAACCATATTGGTTATGTCTAGTCTAGATATTGATATTAGTAGACATCATCAAAAGAATATGGATTGAAGTATCATGAGGATGATAGAAAGATGACAGTAAATATAGATAAGGTGCCATAGGTTTTTCTATGACCAACCCTTGCGATGGGAAGAGGTTTTTCGAGACCATCGGTTACAATTGAGTTGTATGAGGGGAGGTAAATTAGGTTTCCATTTTGGGTAATTCGCTACTTCACGTTGGTTGTTCTCCTTCCAAAATTGATGAGCCTTAGCCTTATGGGGACAATGGTGAGTGTAATGTTCGTAAACTTCGGAAAAGGAAGGCAGATGGTCAATTTGTAATTGAGGGTTCTTACCTTGCTTGGGAGGTTTATTGGGATTCTAAATTATAGGGTTTGGGTTACCTCTAGTGTTTTTAGGAGGATTGAAATGTTTCTCCCACCTTCCTACAGTTGGTTGTTTCCTTTGTTATTCCCCTTGTTCATTTTCTTGGAATTTTTCAAGTGTGTTTCTTGGTTATTGGACATAGGTTGGGAAAGCATATTTTGTTGAGTACATGAGGAAAGGGGGATCCATAGGGTGTGACTGTAGTGGAGGGGATAACAGTGGGACAAGAAAAAGGTATTAAATATTTATGGATGGAGGAGCCATGTAGCTAGTAGAAGAATCTATACACATGGTTCCACTACATGAGGGTACACAAGAGGAGTTGAGTAGGAGGTACTCATTCCTTCATGTGAGGATGAGGGATAGGGATCAGAGTGATAATATGGTGCATGTGAAAGGCCCTAGTGGTGATGCTTAATATTATAAGAATTACCATACACATAACCACTCGAAGGGGGAGGTTAAGGTGGGTATGGATTTGGATAGGATGCAACATAACCGATAACACCATCCACAACATGGGATTCCCCCAAAGGATCCTTCCGAGAGTAGTCCCCTGTAGAGGCATCATGAATGATCTTATATAGGTAACATCACTGTGCATTAATAAGGTTGTATTGTTGATCCTTAATAATGGATTCTTTTTTTATTTACGAATGCTCAAAATCCATATCACTATCTATAGTGGGGAGGAGAGATTAAAGGAACCATTATAAGAAGATACGATCATCAAGCTAAATATTACAAAGACTCCTACATCGACACCACTCATGGATATTATCCATGATATGGGTAGAATATTATTTATGGAATTCCAATAGGATCTTAAGTCCCTCGTATGGATAGGTAATTGGAAAAACATCAAGAAAATGGAAGATAGGGACACAAAATTGGGATGGATCCTATGATATTTCTCGATATACCACTTGGAAGCAATTCTAGTCAAGGTCCTAAGAAACAAAATTAAACTAATGGAATCATCTAGGATACTATTAGAGGAGCACCATAAATGGAAGGACATAATATGATTCTATGGATGCTCCCCCACCTTCCCTTCAAACTTAGGGATGTTTGAGGGTAGTTTTGTTAGCATTGTAGGCCATGAAGTATCATGTCAAATGGGATAATTGGTTAGTATTTCTAAATATGGAATATTGAGACTATCCATGAGTGGAAAAATCGCAATAGGATATGAGGTAGAGGGACCAACTGTAGTGTTGGCCATAGTACCACCAATGGCACCACCACTGAAAATTCATCCACCAAAAATAGGGATGTTTATGCCACTGAAAATAGGAATGCCACTGAAAATAGGAATGCCACTGGAAATAGGGATACCAGTGGAAATAGGGATACTACCATCCTTGATTCTATTAGAATGGGGAGGTGAAGGTGATCTAAGTTGTGAGGAGTCAGAATCCTATGACTCAAAAGAGTAATTAGGTGAAGGTGATGGATGTCAAATTCACACATGTCTTGATGAGCCAATGGTGCATCCTAAGAAATTGTATAGAGGTGGTTGGACTTGAATTTTATGAGAGTGCCTCAAAGGAGCTATGGTGACGGGATCTAAGATAAACAATCCAGCTATGTAGATCTAAAACAATTATAATGTAATAAATGTTCCAATCATATAATATCAACTCTATTACTAGTGCTAAATCAAATAACAAGTGCAATGTGGGTGCAAGAAGTGATCTAATCTAATCAAAGAGAAGAAAAATGAAAAGAAAAAACTAGAAAAAGAAAACATCCACTAGCCTTAAAAATATCTACAATAAGCAAAGTAAATAAAAGTAATATTCTTCAAATATTTTCAAAAATAGGGGTGTCAAGTCCCATCTTCAGAAAATAAGTATAAATACGAAGCATTTTTCCAAAAACTAGACACAAATAGGGGTCTCAAGTCCTATCATTCTAGTGAGTGAAGATCAAATGGAAAATTTAGAGAGAGAGTCTTTGCTCACTACTATCTTCCCCATGTACCCATCCACTTGTTGTTAGTTTTTCTACTCTAATTCAAATTGATTGGGATATTTATCTAAAAGAATAACAAGCACAACAAGATGCATAAGATAGAGAATACATAGTACAAGACACAAATATTTTTATCTGGGAAACTATAAAGGAGAAAACCCCACAAACTTCCTTGGAATAGTTCTGTCACTAATACAATATCACCAAATGGAAAAAACCAAGCATAAGAAGTCTTCTGCATCTCTCTCTCTCCTACTTGTCCTGTCTCTCACCTCATGCGAATTTGAGTGAATGAGTGTGTTTATGAATGAGGGAGGGAGCCTCCCTATTTATACACATCAATAAACTAACCTAAAACATGACTGGGCTGACCTATTAACCTAGCAGGGCCAACTTCACCTAGGGAGACTAAAAAATATATTTTACTATATTCATCTTGAGGACTATTGCCTTGAATTACAATGGAGGTTTTACTGACTTATCCTAGGGAGAATCAATGAATCAAAAATACATTTTATTATATTTATCTTGGGGACTACTTCCATGACTTACAACGAAGGTTTTATCTCAATGACCAAACATAATAATGACATCCCGAATGGAGGAAAAACGTATTCGACGGGGGTACACCAAAATAAAATAATAATATACAACATAATATCTTACGAAGTTATATTTTAAATAACACTCCCTCTTAACTAGGAAGGAATTCTCTCACCATAGTCATCAACAATTCTGGTCAAGTCATCATCGCTGGATCATCATCATCATTTTTGATGTTGTCCTCATTGTGTCGATCATTGATTAATAATAGTTTGTAGATCTATTCGTCGTAGGAATTTTCTACAAAGTCGGACATGTTTCATGTTGGATGTAGGACTATCCCTCATCTAGGTCTTCATAATATCCATGAGCAAGCCATTGTGTAGGTACAACCGAGGACCATACATTACATTTCCACTGCAATAACTTGTGTCTCCTATCATCATCTCATCACATCCAGATCATCTCATCATCACACATGAATATCAAACCATATGCACACCTAAATTCCAACAAACCACTTGTGTTATACCATCATAGGAACATGCCATGACTCATTACGTCTCAAAGACAACCTACGTCTACCACTATGTGAGAATCCCGTAGGAGCACACCAAGTGCATTACATCTATACACGTTCATCTCATGTTCTACCAACATAGGAGCACACCAAGACTCATTAGATCTCCAAGACAACTTGTGTCTTCCACCATGGGAGAATCACCTAGGCGCACACCAAGTTCCTTGTGACCGATGGACCTCTCATTATCTCCAACATGGGAACACATAAGGAATGATGACATCCAGGGACAACCTGTGAACTATGCCAAGATTTATTACATCCAAGGACAACCTCAAGGAATCATTACATCTAATGATAACTTCCATTCTACATCAGGACTGACTACATCCGAGGAAGACCTTCCAGGACTCATTTCATCTAGGGATAACCTGTATACTACGCCAGTACTAATTACATCCTAGGATGATATTCCAGGACTGATTATGTCTTGGGAAAACCTACGTTCTATGCCGGGACTGATTACATATAGGGAGAACCTCTATTCCTTCCCATGTGAGATTTCATTCTAGTGCATCCGCGTCTTTCAATATCTCATCATCTTTAGCATGGGAGCACACCAGGACTGATTACATCTAGGGACAACCTGCTTCTACCACCATGCAAGAGCTCGTCACTCCCTCTTTCTAGGGACCTCGGTCTGGATGATATCAAGTCTCTCTTTAAAGTATTCAAACTTCACTATGGATAATGACTTGGTCAATTCATCGACTATCTGCTCATCCATCGCCATGTACTAGAGCTTGAATCCTCCTCTCTGCATCATATATAGTATACATTTATACTTGATCTCAATGTTCTTTGACTTGTCATGGAACACCAGGTTCTCCAACAAATTCATGCAAATTTGGTTGTCACAAATGATAGAAGTCACATTTAACTCGAGATCAAACAAATCAGATAGTAGCTTTTGAATCCATACTTAGGCTCACAACTAGTCAAACATGCTTCAACATACTTTTCCTTGGCTATACTTAACTCCATGTAGGACTTATTCATGCTAAACCAGGAGATCATACTGGATCCCAAACTGAAGCAACATCTTGAATTTCTCTTCCTATCAGTGGCACTGTCTTCCCAATATGAATCAACATAATTGTGTGCAGTTTAATATTCTGATTCGCATGATACTTGAGTCCATAGTCAACTATACCCTTTAGGTACCTCAATACATGATTTGTATCTATCAAGTGAACATGTCTCAAATTTTTTAGGAACTGGCTCAGGGTGTTCACAACAAAGCATATGCATGGTCTTGTATTCGTTAGGTACATCAATGAACCAATCATCTAATGATACATCGTGTAATCAACTATCTATGATGAAGCATCACACAATAGCTTCAATTTCGATGCCATAGGTGTGGCTATCTCCTTGCAGTCCAGCATTTTGAATCTCTTCAGAATCTCCAATGCATACTTTACTTGACCAAGGAAAATTCCATCTACACTCTACCACACCTCCATGCCTAAGAAGTAGTGCATCATCCCTAGGTATTTTATCTCGAACTGAGTGGAAAGCTTCAAATTTGCATCTACAATTAGTTCATCCTTTCCTGTCAGAAATAATTCATCAACATATAACAGGAGCATCATCGACCTTTCACCTTCAACCTTAAAGTAAAGGTTGGAATCCGCTTTACTCTTGGTAAATCTTAAGCTCATCAAGAAGCAGTCAATCCTGTAGTACCATGTCCTGGGTGCCTGTTTCAATCCATACAATGATTTATTCAATTTTCAAACACGAGTCTTCCTGTCATGTGTCTCAAATCCCAGTGGTTTCTCCACGTACACTTCCTCTTCAACTATACCATTCAAAAATGTTGTCTTGACATCCATCTAGTGTATCTTACATTTCATTACTGCATCCAATACAAGTATAGATCTGATGGAAGTGTATCTCTCTATGGGGGGGAATATCTCCTCGTTGTCTATTCCTTCTTTCTAGGAGAATCCATGTGCCACAAAACTCACCTTGTGTTTTTAAATGCTACCATCTACAGCATGCTTGATCTTGTAGATCCACTTCAAAGTCACAACAAACTTCCCTTCCAGTCTCAAAACTATCTCCCAGAAATCATTCTTCATAATCGACTAGTACTCCTCGGTCATGGCATCCTTTCATTCTTTCTTTTCTATAGCATCTTCATAGTTGGAAGGTTCTTTATCACTGATGTCACATGACAAAGCCACATAAATGTTGTATGGTTTAGGTATTTTCCTTTCTGTACGCATCCCATCTAGAGTGCCATACCTTTCTACATCTTGTATTAGCTCACATTCCCATGTTGGTTTTATCTTGTGGGAGTTATTCTCATGAAGTGTTTCTGCACGATCTTGTGGTTCTTCCATGTCATGATATTCATGGTCTTCTGGAATTGTTTCATCCATTTCTGTGTCTCGGATTTTGGTTGCTTCAGGTTCTTCAACCTCTTCAATGTGTAGTTTTCTGGATTTGGAGTATGTTTATTCTTCATCAATTTTATGTTTATGCTGATGTCAATATTATTAAATCTTGGGAAGTATATTCAGTAGGAATTTGAAGTGTCATTATATCCTACGAATATTCCCTTCCTTCATGAAGGATCAAGCTTGATCCTCTTTTCCTTTGGGATGTGTATGCACACTGGGAAGTCACATATTCTAAGATGGTTGACTTCTGGTTTATCCCCTGAGAAATCCTCTTCAAAAGTCTTGTTGTCAAGTACTCGGTGAGGAGTATGGTTCTTTATATACACAATTTTCCTTGTTTCTTATGCGCACAAGTTCATCAAAACATCCTAGTCATGTAGCATTACTTTCATTTCTTCCGTTATTGTTTTGTTCTTTCATTATGCACCACCATTTTGCTGAGGATTGCATGGAGTGCTCAACTCACTCTTAATTCCAGATTCTCTACAAACTTCCTTGAATTATTCCAAGATGAATTATCCACCTTTATCTAACTGTAGAGTCTTGATCTTGCTTTGAGTGTGATCTTTTACCAAGGATTTGAATTCCTTGAACTTGTTGAATACTTCATTTTCCCCTTTCAAGAAATATATCCAGTTATTACGAGAGAAATCATTTATAAAGGAAACATAGTAAACATACTCGCTTAGTGATATAGATGACATGGGCCCACATAAATCTGAGTGGACTATATTCAGCATTCATTTTTCCTTTCTTTCCCTACTGGTAAATTTCTTCTTTGCGTTCTTTCCTTGCACGCATCCCTTGAAAATTCCTTCATGTTTTGTCTATATTTCTGGAAGTTATGAAACCGCTTTGCTTGCAATCGGTAGTGATCTATAGTGCACATGTGAAATCCTTCTATTGCATAGTTCACTTGGTTCTATGGAGTCATGAACCAATGCTTGATCAGGTTGTCCCTTCAACTTGTACAAGTCTCCCTCTTGCTCTCCAATTAGTGTTGCATCATTCATTGTCTTTCCTTTTGGCCACATTACGACTTGGCCATAAAAAAATGAAACCGTTATTCCCTTTGCATATAGTGCAGAGATAGAGAGAATATTATTCTTCAATGCTTGAACATATAGCACATCTTTCATCTTTAAATATATCCTGGGTCTATCTTGTAGGAAGCTTCTCCACTTCCTTTTACAACAAGTGCAACAACGATGGATTTTGTTGTGATCAGTATCCAAGTGGGAGAATGTTGGTTGTGGATATTGATATTCTTGATTCATATATGTTATCGTTAAACCATGATTGTACCCTAGTTCTACTATGCATTCATCCCATCATGGGGTTGTTGGGGTCGAAAGGCTTGTGGGGGTTCGGGGGTGAATCCCCCGAAAGAAATATTTTGGGATGTTTGTTGGCCAAGAATTTGTAGGACCATGGTATTGGGTGACTCGTGGTATTTTCCCATGGTGATTCCCGTATAAAATGAAATCATTGTAATACAACTATGTATTGTATTATATTGTAGCATTGTAAAACAATCTTTGTGATTGTGTGAGAGAGTGAAGAGGAAGTGCAGCGGGGTTTCTGCAGGTTGTATCCCTTCATTTTTTTGGACAATGTAATAATAAAGTATTGACAATTTCTATGTGGATGTATCCTATCTTGGGTGAACTATGTTATATCTATGTCTGTCTTTTAATGTGTTTTAATATTTTCATCTTGTTTATTGTTTTTTGTTATTTCTCTGCGATCCTGTTTTTATAACAAAAAGAATATTGGGATAAATTAGAAAGAAGGGAGAGGTGTAAAATATGAATTTTCTTATCAGATTCTATGTTGTTGAACATGTTTGGAGAAGGTAGTGCATAAAATATTTGGAACAATCTAGGGAGTTTGTATCAATAAAAATCCCCGGTAAACAAGTTGTTTCCACAAAAGAAACTATATCACCTCAGAATGGATGATCTAATGACATAGTGACAAAGCATCTGAATGTCTACAATAATCTGGTAAGTCAAATAACCTATGTTGGTATTACAGTGGCTGAAGAAGATAAATGAATTACAATATAATGTTCTTTTCTATATTGATGGGATAACTTAGTTGAAACGAAAGGTAGTTCTAGTAAAGAGACCTTAAATTTTGATGAAATGGTATAATCTCTGATATTAGAAGAGACGAGGAGGAAATACATGGATAATCATACCATGGATTCCTTGTCTATGAGAGTTCATCCTCTAGAGAAAAATAAAAATAAGGGATATGGGGGGATATCTAAATCTAAGGGTAGATCTAAATTCCCAAGAAAATATTTGAGGAAGTGACGAAAGTGCAGTAAAAATCGGCACTATAAAAATGATTATAAAGCTAAGAATTTTGAAAAAGAGAAAGGATCTGAATATAGCCTTCCATGGAGGCAAATACCTCCTTAGAACAAGGAGGGGATGTGCCTAGATTCCATAAGTACTCATTCAAATCATGATGTATGGTTGATTAACTTGGTTGCATCATTTCATATGACTCCCACAAGGAGTGGTTTTGTGAATATGAAAAGTACAATGGAGGTGATGTGTTACTAGGAGGTTATTTGAAAACCAATATCATTGGATCTGGAAGAGTTAATTTATAGATCAAGGATGAAAGTATGTATTACTACACATTGAATCTAGCGACAAAATTGACATCCATCGAATAGATGGATGATGCATGCATACATATTGTGTTTGGAAAATAAACATGAAAAATGGTTTGAGGATCAATAGTATTTATAACTGGAATTTAGAATGGAACTTTGTATAAACAATTGGGAAGCACCAGCATTGAAGAATGTAACACATCTATTATTCCTAAGAAAGGAGATAAAGAAGACATAACCCTGACTATGCCTAGAGGAAATATAATGATATGGCATCAAATATGGGGCATATCGAAGAAAAAGTCCGTCGAGCATTAGAAGGTAAATGTATGGTTGAAGGTATGTTTTATTGCACACTATATTTCAATTTATGTGAACATTTCATATATGGAAAGCAAAATCGAATAAGATTTTCATATAGTGCTATAAGATCAAATGAATTTTAGATTTAATACATATTGATGTGTTTGGGCCTGTGTTTGTTCCATAATTAGGTAGATTTGTGTATTACATGTTTCATTTATAGATGATTTCTCAAGGAACACATAGATTTTTTCCTTCAAAATAAATACAAAGTATTTTATAAATTAAATAATTTAAGGCTCTTGTAGAGAATCAAACATAAAAGAAAATGAAGGCGTTGAGGACAAATAATGGTGGTGATTTCTACGGTATTTTATTTGAAGAATTCTGTAAGAAGTGTGATATATTAAGATAAAATAATACTCCATACACACCTGAACATAATGGATTTTCAGAAATAATGAATAGGACATTGATGGAAAAGGAAAGGAACATGCTCAACAATGACAGGATAGGATAAGAATTCTAGGAAGAGGTGTTGGATACTGCATGTTACTTGGTAAATCTATCACCCACATTAGTATTGGTTGAAAAAAATCCACATGAGGTATGAATTGTTAAGAAACCCTCTATTAAACATATGCAATGCTTTTGCGTTGATGCCTATGTACATGTTCTAAAGGAGAAAATGAGTAAGTTGGATAATGAATTTGAAAAGTGTATATTAATTGGTTATAAAGATGGCGTGAAAGGTTTTAATATTTGGAAGTAACTATGAATATTTTTTATAGTCAATATGTTGTTTTTATAAAGGTGTTATAGAGGATTTCACCATACTAGTGAATCACACATTGTATGGCCTTCCCCTGTCCCGCTGCAGACTCATTAGCCCCTATGGACCACTTTTTGTCTTTTGATGTATCCTTGATCATCCCTAAAAACATAAGAAAAGTGATATATGCGGATTTTTCCCTGATAACCGCATACATACACGGATATTCCCCTTATAGTCGCGTACATTGGGATGTATGAATAATCCAAATACTTTTGGAGCATTCCTTGACTTGGATCCGACTCATATGACTCCTGGCCTTCCATATGCCTTGAGATCGCATGGATTCGACCTTTCAATATCCTTTTGAAAATCTATATAAGGAACCCTTGAGACATTGAAAGCATAAGAGAGAATTGAGAGTAACAAAACTATAGTCCATTGTTGCCAGAACTTATGCTTGAGTCTGCATCCCTTTGTCCCTTGGAGCACTGTTGTGTTCTTCCCAAGCTTGCCTTTTGCTAGTAAGCTTGCTATCAAAGTGATGGAGGATTGAGGTGGTGGAGGCCCAAGTGGGGGAATCAGTTTCTCTGGTTCACAGACGTGCCGTCAGAGGTTTTCACTTGTAATCTCTGATTCATATTAATAGAAATATATTTTCCTGTCCAGTAATGTGTATTTGAATGAAGATTGTATCCATTGGAATATGTCAAATGCTTTTACATTATTGATTATATATGCTAGAATAGATCTAACACCATGAAATATAGTATGCTTGTATTGTTTACTTGTTGTTGAGGACGTGCTATAACAATCCAAGCTGAAGATTGGAAAGCTCAACGAGGATCTACTTCAGCCTTCTGGAATAAGGTACGAGGTTCGATCCTTTAGTGTTAGACATTTTATTTCTATTGCATATTGGGAAAGATTGATTTCTGGAGTCTAGTTGTCTATTGTGGTACCCCAAGCCATAGGAATTTCTCTCCGTAACAGAAATGGCGACTCCACTAGGGATCGAACCCAGAATATCTGGTTTCGTAGACCAGGGGCATGTGGTGGTCATTTATCTGGGCTTGCCACGGAGGGGCGTGTGGTGGTCATTTATCTGGGCTTTCTACAGCTCAAAAGATTTTGAGAGTGGGTTATTTCTGGCCGTCGATCTTCAAGGATTGTATTGAAGTGGTCAATAGGTGCCACCCTTGCCAGGTGTTTGCACGTAATATGCACTCAAAGCCTACCCCATTACACCCTATTATCACCACCGGTCCCTTCACCAAATGGGGGCTCGATTTTATGGATTGCAACCCAGCTTCGGTTGGGGGGCACTATCATATCATAGTGGCTGTTTATTACTTCACGAAATGGGCTGAGGCAATGCCTACAGTAAAATACGATGGTGAGACATCCGCTCACTTTGTATTCAACCAAATCATTTCTAGGTTCGGGATTCTGAGAGAGCTTGTCACTGACCATGGCTCGCACTTTCAGAACCGTATGATGGAAGAGTTGGCATCCAAGTTAGGGTATAAGCAAGAGCACTCCTCTTCTTACTATCCTCAAGCGAATGGACAGGTTGAAGCAGTGAATAAATCACATAAGTCCATTATCCAACGAACCATTGCACAAAGCAAGAGGAACTGGCATATTATGTTGTACCCTACTTTGTGGGCATATCGAACCGCGGTTAAGACTGCCACTGGTTTTTCTCCATATCAACTTGTGCATGGAGTGGAGTCGATATTTCCAGTTGAATGCAAGATTCCTTCGTTGAAGTTAGCCGTGGAACTCTTACCAGACACTTCGCCTTTGGAGGAGCATTTGGTTCACCTTGAGCAACTTGATGAGCAACGTAGAGATGCCTTGGTGACTCTAGAGGTTAATAAGCATCGTGTAAAGGCCCAATATGATAAGTCTGTCCATCTAAGAGTGTTTAGTGAGGGATACTTGGTCCTTTTGTGGGATCAATTGAAAGAACCCTTGGAGGCAAGGAAGTTCAATCCTATGTGGCGTGGTCCTTACGTGGTCAAGCGTGTATTAGAGAAGGGTGCCTACGAGTTAGTGGATTATGAAGGGACGGCCTTGGCGAAGCCTAGAAATGGGCTCTATCTTAAAGAATACTATGCATGATCTTTATCCAAGGCTGCTTGTTGTATATTATTATACAAATTTTTTGCATAGTTAGGTCTTGTTTATCGTGATCGGGTTTGTGATTAGTTTCTGTTTCTTGTGGCAGATGTCAATGGAATCTTCCACCTACATAGGATTCACGGATGGTGCAAGCTGTCACACTCAACACTCAGCCTCAGCTGCTTGGGTGATTTATACTCCCATGGGTCAAGTACTGTCTTCAGGAGGTGTATGTCTACGGCCATCTTCCAACAATGTTGCTGAATATAGCACTGTTATTGAGCTTCTATGGGATGCCATTTCGCATGGTTTTCTTTCTCTTGAGGTACGTCTTTATTCAGAGTTAGTAGTGTCATAGCTAAATGGTTTGTACCATGTTAGAGATCCGACGTTATTGAGGATATTCTTACATGCGAGATTGTTAGAATGACAATTTGAGAGTATAACATATATACACATTCCAAGAAATTATAATCAAATTGCTGACTCATATGCTAACTATGTGTTAGATTGGCATTTGTTTCATTCATCATAAATTAATCATAAACACAATTTTTACACATGTAAATAAATAAACCGATCACCATAAAACTTTTTTATATATCAAAAATGTGGTAATACATAGTGTCATAATACAAAATTAGGGCTTTGAAATCCACCAACATATACATGGTAGTACAAAATAGATACACTCCCAGGTGTCTAGTCCTATGGAGGTGGAAGAGGGTTGTGATCATGATATGTCACCACAGCTCTAGCTAGCCACCGAAATAAACGCACCCATGCGCGTGGTACACCCACCACCTGTCTCTGCATAGCCTCAAGCAAGTCCTCGAATTGCGTCATGGGAACCCTGTGAGTCAGTTGCACGAAGTTGGTATGGATGCTTTGGAGCGTTCGCTCTGCATCCACACTGGTGATATCGTCTCCTCTTCCCCTCTGTCTATGACATGGGAAGCCCTCTGGTCGCCGTGGTCCCACATCTGCACATGAATGATAGATGCCATTATGTATTGTCACCCAAAAACATGTCTTTTTGATTCCATATAATCAAGAAAACACAAAAAAATTAAATAATTCAAAAATTTTAAAAAAGAGTAAGGGTCGAGATTCGTTACCTATGTCTCCATATGCTGATCCTGGTGGTAATGGCATGTCCGGATCTCCCCGAAAATCTATCCCTGCATAAGGGTAGTCCTCTATGGGAACAATCTGTCGTCGCCGCCATGGAAAAAAGTCTGTTGGATAAGGGTTGGCCACCCTACCACCCCCCAGTCTGCGCATCGCGTCTGCCCAACGTCGTTGGGCCGGATCTTGAACCCCGTGGAGAGGAAAATCCACTCTAGGGCTCAATCCTGGAACATGCTCGAAGAAAAACGTGCTCAAGATGCTGCTGAACTCAGTTCCGTATCCTACCTGCCTTGCACTCACTGAGCTAATGTTTCATGTTGCTCAGTAGTGAAGTGCTCCAGTCATAGATGGTCGGTGTCATACATTCCACCGCATAGAACATCAGTGGCCAAGAGGCCTGATGGAGTGATGCTAAGCCTGTTATCCTGCCCAACGTCAGTAGTATGGCCTTTAGGCCCAGCACCTGTATAGCGTTGGTGGGAACTTGGCTCCCCACCTTCTCAGTCTCTAGGTAGCAGTACACATATATGTACTCATTGATAGTAAGCCCATGACCTGGCCCTCCTCGGGCGTGAAGGTTCACCATCTCACCTTTTCGAGATAGACCTGTGATAAAGTAGATATCCTCCACCTCAATGGTGAGGGACATGCCGTTTATCCGGAAGGACTCTGAGTCTGGATCCCAATAGTCGACCAACATCTGTAGTAGTCCTGGTTTGGCCCTCAAGCCACCTAGGAACCAAAACTTGTAGAGTCCACATCTTCTAAGAGCTTCTTGAGCCATTCTGTCAGCCCTTACTGCTTCCTCTACATCACCATGCTCGCGTTCTCGCCACTCTAGCACCATCCTGCATGAGAAATTGACCAAAATTTCCATTAGATTCTTGTAAATCCTTTTGCGCGGCGTCATACGCAGCTGTTTCGCAAATAGCCACGTATGTACGCGGTTTCCAGCCCCTTTTCCGTGTATAGCCAGCCCTATAGGCGGAAAAAGCCTCGATACCCACGTGGGCCGCAGCGCTCATGCAAGTTTGGCCTTAAAAAACTCATTTGACCATGAAAAATTGTAAAAATTATATTGAAATGCAAGCAGAGAACATGAGTAAATACCTGGAAGAAACGGTTGTGAATTCCACCGGCTGGATCTCCTGGAATTTGCAGTTGAAAATTAGAGCTCCAATGGGTAAAAGTTTCAAATGATTTCTATTTTTTACTATTTATAGAAATTTTTTTAAATATTTGAAAATTTTTACCCCCTTTCCTATAGTTTTGACCGTTTCTAACCATTTTGGACCGTTTCTGACCTAATTTGTGATGTATAAGACGGTTTTCAGCGCCATTTCAGCCTTTGGATTGACCCGTTCGTACTGATCTCAGGTATAACATCTACACTGGCATATAGGTTAGGTCCACCACCGTCTGCATTTTGCATGACCTTATGACCATGTCACTATATCCTTAGGTACGAACCCACTCTATTATGTCATGGAACCTTCTTGCTGCTATAGAAGTGGCATGATATGAGTGGTAGAGCCTCCCCTTACATGGGTACCCTACTTAGTGCCTTATTTGCATTTGGTGCCCATGCCGATGTTTCCCCCTTTAGGGTGTGGGAGTCCATTGTATAGTATTGCCATGACATTTAGCAAGAGCCTCATACTCCTCTTGATCTTATGCTGGCCATGATCCCCCGAACTCCCTTGTATCAAGTTGTGGATGCATTATCATGAGCTTTGCCTGTCTTATTGAGCTTTATGCCATCTCCCCTGACATTGTGTTTCAGCCATATAGCCCGAGCTTGTCTCATGTCTAGCCATGCAGAGCCTTTCTTTATATCCTTCGCAGCTTGATTCCCTTTTTACCGGGAGGGGATTTTCCCTCGAGTGTCGATATCCTACACATGTATCCTTGTAATGAGCATAGGTATGTTCCACTACTTGGAACTAGTTTTTTTGCCCTAAATGACACTCGTCTCCTCCTAGTTTGTAACTATAAAGCTAGTTTATTATTTTTTCAAGCTTTTCGAATAACTGAAAAAGACCAAAAAAATCAAAAAACCAAAAAGCCGGACAAGAAAATATATTATCTTTGGCATCTGTCTAGTCGTGTTGCCTTCGAACAGAGCACTGTATATCACATCCATTGGTTGGGTTATAGTTTGACTTTAGGAGCTGTACTCATTTATTTGAGTTTATCTCCACTGACTAGTTAAGCTTCCAGTCCCTATGGAGCCTCTATTGATGCCTCCTGCATCATAGAGATGTCCCAGTTTGTATATCGAGTCTATGCTTCCTTCATTCAGTCACCATAAGCCATTATGCTCTTGTTCAAAGGAAGTTGAAACCTGAGTCAGCCATTCCTCAGTTATCTTGACTTTGCATGTCGGCCATTCCCAGTACAGTTACTGGTTCGTGCACCTTATGATCGAGTCCTTCCACATTATACAAATTTGTTGAGTACCTCGTGTTGGATGATGGGGGATTCCCTAATGCCCTCCTTCCAGCGGATTTCATCCCATCGACTTCAGATCATTTATTCTGGGATTGGAGTCTATAGTCATTTTGAGTGCCTTGAGACTTGCAGTCATCAGTGGCAGGTTCTCTCGCCATCGACAGTTTTGGGAATACATCAATGTACCCTGATCGATGGATTCTCTCAAGGGTTCAACCTCAACAAATTTATTCACACTTGTTAGTTTGCGCTCTAGTACCTTGATTCCCATTTTCATTATCGGTGGGGGATCTCGCGTCTGTTAACGGTATACATCAATGACCGGTAATCAGACGATGGACTACTATGTTCGACCTCGACACCTCTATTCGCATAGTAGGACATGTACTTGTAGCGGTGTGTGTAGAAGACCTTCTAGATTGGTGGCATCCACTATATGCTACCTCCTTGATCGTGCCAGTGTTCATGAGATTTCAGCTCTCGTGACTTGTTCCAGTATATGTCAGACATTTCCAGCCACTATGGATGTCTTGATCTATTGTATATCTTCAGCCTATGTGGAGATCATGGTCCTTTGTATATCTTCATCATGGAGATTCTGATCTATGTATATTGTACGTGGTGATGACCACATATGTGTTATCATGTTTCATGCCTATTCATGGCCATTGTACTCTTATGTATCCGGGACTGCTATATGTATTTGCAGTTATATGCAGAGTTGTATTATGGTATTATGCTAATTGGGTGGATGGTCTTCCATTTGGGTACCTTCATCACTTCACTTCTGGAATGGACTTATAATGTATTTCAGCCATCGTATAACCCCTATGATCTCATACATTAGGGGGCATCTGTTATAGCGGATTTCACCACACTATGTGAATCACACATTGTATGGCCTTCCCCTGTCCCGTTGCAGAATCATTAGCCCCTATGCCACCACTTTTTGTCTTTTGATGTATCCTTGATCATCCCTAAAAACATAAGAAAAGTGATATACGTGGCTTTTTCCCCGATAACCGCGTACATACGCGGATATTCCCCTTATAGTTTCGTACATCAGGATGTATGAATAATCCAAATACTTTTGGAGCGTTCCTTGACTTGGATCCGACTCATATGACTCCTGGCCTTCCATATGCCTTGAGATCGCACAAATTCGACCTTTCAGTATCCTTTTGAAAAGCTATATAAGGAACCCTTGAGACATTGAAAGCATAAGAGAGAATTGAGAGTAACGAAACTATAGTCCATTGTTGCCAGAACTTATGCTTGAGTCTGCATCCCTTTGTCCCTTGGAGCACTATTGTGTTCTTCCCAAGCTTGCCTTTTGCTATTAAGCTTGCTATCGAAGTGATGGAGGATTGAGGTGGTGGAGGCCCAAGTGGGGGATTTAGTTTCTCCGGTTCGCAGACGTGCCATCAGAGGTTGTCACTTGTAATATCTGATTCATATTAATAGAAATATCTTTTCCTGTCCAGTAATGTGTATTTGAATGAAGATTGTATCCATTGGAATATGTCAAATGCTTTTACATTATTGATTATATATGCTAGAATAGATCTAACACCATGAAATATAGTATGCTTGTATTGTTTACTTGTTGTTGAGGACGTGCTATAACAATCCAAGCTAAAGATTGGAAAGCTCAACAGGGATCTACTTCAACTGTCCGGAATAAGGTACAAGGTTCGATCCTTTAGTGTTAGACATTTTATTTCTATTGCATATTGGGAAAGATTGATTTCTGGAGTCTAGCTGTCTATTGTGGTACCCCAAGCCATAGGAATTTCTCTCCGTAACAAAAGGTTAAAGATGTTTCCAAATAGGAAGTGACTCCAATGGACGAGGAACCAAATAATATATAGTTTGAGTTACAAGATGAAAAATTTGTCTCAATAGAATAAAATCCAATTGAGTTACCAATTGGAAGAAAATCTAGTTGTAGCAAATGGTTTTACAAGAAGAAGTTGAATGAAGAAGGTAAAGTGGAGAAGTATAAATACCACTTAGTAGGAAAGGGATATTCTCAGGTATAGGGAATTAATTTTGGTGAAAAAAATATCCAGTTTCTAAATGAACTTCTATTAGATTCCTTCTTTGTAATTTTGATGAATTTGATATTGAAGTAGAGAAGATGGTTGTGAAGAAAACATTCCTATATGGGTATCTTGAAGAATAAATATACATGAAACAACCAGAAGGGTTTACAATAAATGGAAGGAAAGGGATGGTGTGTAATATAAATAAGTCCCTCTATGGTCTAAAGCAATATCCAAGGATTTGGTACCAAAATTTTGACACATACATAGTTGGATTGGATTTTGTGATAAGAAAGTTCGATCATTGTGTATACTCCAAACTATAATATACCAAATTAAATATTAGGAATATTAAATCCAAATATTCAATGGAAATTATGTTGATTTTTAACTTTATCCCAACAATGGCTTATGCATATAAATTTGGATTTGAATAACATGTGAATCCCATAAAATTTTACTTTCAAACCACTGTAAGGTGCCCAATAAGATATGATATTCCACTATAATGTCTTTTATCTAATAATAAGAGATATCAACCCCAATACAACCCCATAAAATCAGTGGATTTGAAACTAGGAGCACTAGTTGAAAAATGACCACGCGAACTACTACATTTCCAACTCTTATGAAACAAGTCCTAATATACTCAAATATTTCACAACCAGCTTCAAATGGACCCAATAACTCCCAAATACATCCAATATGACCTATAAAAATATTTAGAGAACTTGTAAGGAAGCTTTGAACACTGGAATTCAAACTACATAGACTTTTGTAATTGAGGATGCACAAGCATAAATGTACAAAGTGACCGATCAGTAAAATGATTAGTAACTTGGGTATTAAAAATTTTTTTTGAGTGAAATAAAAAGTGTTTCATACTAGAAATAACACTCTCAATTCAATGGAATAAATCTCATGACCCAAAAACACTCATATTATCAAACCAAAAGATTAATTCCGCCCCACTTAACATCGACACAAGATTAAGAACACCCATAACTATAGAGCTTCCGAAAAAACTTGAATAAATCCTAATGGATTAATTACTATTAAAATGAACTCATATGATGGTTTAATATTAGAATAATAAGTTTACATGGCCACTCTCGAACATATATTCTCATAGATAACCATTTATTCATAAAACAACCCCATGCTTGAATATGGAACAACATAAGAGGAAAAACACCATGATTTTATTATAAATGAGACATTTTTAGAGAGTACATCAATGGATTATACAAAATATTGAAATACATGAGATATATGCTACAAAATGGAGATAAATGGTTGCTAGAAAACCATAGAGAAAAGAGGGGAAAATACTGCTCTAATGAGAAATATGTTTCATTGTTGCACCCTCCAGAAGAAAGATTTTAACCCCAACTCTGAGATATGACTTCTCCAATGAAACCTCCATAAAATATTAGTGATAATAATCCATTCGATTAGCCTTGATGAATTTTTGATAGCCATATGGGTGCCCTCCTCAAGTAGAATCCACCACAAACAATGATGTCATGAAACTCCACAACTTCACACTTATACTATTTGGAATTTGAACATACCGTCAAGAATTCAAACTCACTACTATGGAAAAACATAAATACTTGGGATAAATATATATAGAGAAATATGAAAGTGATTTATCCTCTCAATCAGTTTCCATGAAGCACAGTTAAGAGATCTAAATGATCTCCTCATCTCTACTTACTATGGTGGAACCTTTCACGATCGAAACTAGTTTACAATTGTAAGGGGAACATATCCCAAGATTGAAAATCCATAATATCTCTCCTATTCAAAATCAAAATGTCAAAAAACCCTTTCCCATGAGGCATGCATCCTTTTTATAGACTCCATTGATCCCTTTCCCCCTCATTCTAGAATTCTCTCATAAAATATTAACAAATATTAATTAATGATATTTTCATGAGAGAAATATTATTTGGGATCTTAACTCACTTTCTAATGTTATTTTTACCAAATAATAATTTATCTTCCTTTTCCATTTAAATTACATTTAAATTAGAGGGGTTTTATTTATTTGAGGGAGTTACAACTCATGTGCACCCACCTACCACCTCATGTGCTCTCCTTGG
>LPNX010214915.1:78922-129127 GCA_001517045.1 Pseudotsuga menziesii | reverse complement strand
CTCTCTCTCCAATACAACCCTATAAAATCACTAGATTTGAAACTAGGAGAAACAGTTGAAATGTAACCACACATAACACTACTCTCTCTCTCTCTCTCTCTCTCTCTCTCTCTCTCTCCAATACAACCCTATAAAATCACTGGATTTGAAACTAGGAGCAACAGTTGAAATGTAACCACACATAACACTAGATATCGAACTCTTCGTAAACATCTCTTAAAAAACTTGAATCTTTCCAAAACAAATTGAAATGGACCCAAACAATCCCAAACACATCCAATATGACCTATAATATACACAAGAGAATTTGTAAGGAATATTTTAACACTAGACTTTAGACTACACATACTTTTTTTTAATGCTGGTGCGCAAGCTTAAATGTACAAAGTGACCGACTAGTAAAATGTTTATAACTCAGGAACAAAAAATCCTTTTTGAGTGAAATAAAAAGTGTTTCCTAATGGAAACAAAACTCCCAATGCAATGGAATATGTATCATTACCTAGAAACTTTTATAAATGGTCAAACTAGAAGATGAATTTCGCCCCACTTAACAATGGCACAAGATTAAGAACATCCACAACTATAGAGCTTCCAAACCAAACCCAAAATGTTATAAATACACTCAAATAAAGCATAATGGATAACTAAATGAAACAATGAAATCATATGAATGTTTCATATTTTAACAGTAAGTTTACACCACCACTCTCAAACATATATGCTCATAGATAATCATTTATTCATAGAACAACCCCGTGCTTGAATATGGAACAACATAAGAGGAAAAAAACTATGATTTTATTATAAATGGGACATTTTAAGAGAGTACACCAATGGTTTCTACAACATATTGAAATACATGATGTATATTCTATATAATGTATGTGGGACCACTTACCACCTCATGTTCCCTCCTTGGGGAGTTACACTTCTCTAGTGTGCCTTCATTAACTACTTTTAGGACCTGATATTTGTCATTGAATTTCCATGAGTTGTCACAGATCTCTTTTTCCTTGATTCTAGGAGTGTCTCCCTCCTTCGATGGGAGTTACATTTCACTTGAATTCTTCCACCACTAATGCACCCCTCCTGGCTATTTTTATCCTGCCTCCTCATTCATTAGATTGTTTGGGAGTTACTACTCCACTAGTGAACCCTTCTTGTCCACATTGGTATAATGTCACATTATTTACAAATTTGGAAATCATACCTCATACATTTATTTCCCACATCAACCTCCCTCACTTAATATTTTTTTATGAACTTTACAAGGTGACTTAGCCATTTACTCCCTAGTCTAATGGAGTGGTCTATGACCAAATATTTAAAAACATTACTCAAACAGGTTGGTGCACACTTCATTAATATAGTATTGTATTTTGATGACATGTTATCGATTGCAAACAACGACGATGTCATAAATAAGGTGAAGTCTCTGTTATCCTCCAAATTTGACATGAAGGATCTCAGTGCTACAAACTTCATGCTGAGAATGGAGATTGATAGAGATCATGCAAAACATGAAAATATGGTTGGATAAAAAAAATGTTGAGACACTACTATAGATATTTAACATGTGGGAAAGTAAGTTGATCAAGGTCCCTATTCATGTAGGTGTAAAGTTATATGTAGATCAGTGTCCCAAGATACATGAAGAGGAAGAAGATATTCCACAAGTTTCATATGTTAGCAGTGTTTGGTAGTGGTATGTACCAGACCAGACATCATTCGTACAATAGGAGTTTTCAGTAGCTATATGTCAAAACCAAGGAAGGAGCATTAGAAAACTACAAAGAGGGTATTTAGATATTTGTGTGGCACCACATATTATGCAATATGATTCCAAGGAAGAGCTATAATAGATAGAGTAATAGATGTGCATGTATTTGTTAATGCAGATCAGGTTGGAGATCTTAATCACGGAAGGTCTACAAGTGGGTATATTTAACCTATTTGGAGGATCTATTAGTTGGATGACCAAGATATAGGTTGTAGTTGCACTCTCAACCACAGAATCTGAGTACATGGAAGCTACTCATGCAAGAAAGTAATTTGTATGATTGTAGATATTGCGTTCAGGTGTTGGGTTTGTATAGAAATCTACAAGGTTAGATTGTGATAGAAAAATTGAAATCTTCATAGAAAATAACCCTACTTATCATGCTAAGACAAAGCATATTGATGTGAAATATCACTTTGTGAGAGATATGGTTGAGGACAAGAAAGTATTGTTGAAAAAGTATGACACCTTGAAGAATGTTGTAGACTCATTAATGAAGTCTATCATTATAGAGAATTTATCTTGGTGTAGAGAATCTATGGGTATTGATTCCATGAACTTGTGACCTTATGAGAACATGGACTATTGTTATGAAAAGAAAAAAAAGTGCTGGAATGTTGAGTATGTGTTGTTAGGATTATTATTAATCTTCCCTTTTCCAACGCAAGTCTATATGTTTATTTCCCTAGCTTAGTATGTCTTCATCACTTCACTAGTGCATGGGGGACACATATACTAGACATATGTCACTTGCTGTGCTTGTTTGCTTGCATTTTGGTGCTCCAGGGATCAATACCTATAATTTAGGAACCCACTCGAAGTGTCACCAACAGTGTCCATCAATTGACTATAGTGGGTATCTAGTCATGTCCAGTTGTGATCCAAGATTAGTTAGATCGCTTCCAGTGTCTCTAGCACCAGTTTGCATGATTCAATGGAATATAGGTGCCTTTGTTCACCTACCCTCATAATTTTACTGGTTTTGATCCTTTGTTCACCTAACTTCTTGAATTAATTGGTTATTAACTATTTTATTGATCTGGACTTGCACTAGTTAGATCTAGTGGTGATTTTCCCACATCAAGTTATCTCCTAAGTCAGTCTAGGTACGTAGATTCAACTTCCTCTTCAGGTATTCACATTATTCCTTGATGTTGTATTATATATTCACCCATAAAGTGAATATTATTGTATTATATTCTAACAGGAAAAACTTGGGACAAAAATAGTCTTCACATAGATTGCATAAGAGAAATATGAGAAGAATAATAATTACTATTACACAATCAGTTGAAGAACAATATGATAAATATTCCATATTGTTCTTGAACTCATTATGTAATAGAAATTATTCTTCTTCTCTCATTTATCTTGTGCAATCTATGTGAAGGCTATTTTTTCCAAATATATTCTTATCAGAATATAATACGTGTTATATTTTTTTCATGTGTGTGGATGGGGGGTGCGCTTGACGACAATGCACGTCACAATACCCACCCATCTAGTGTTATGTAAAATGTGATTGGTGTTGTGCATGGCACTAGATAAGGGGGGTTATAGGAATGGGGGCATGATGACCCCCTCCCACTTCCTTAAAGCGAATATCTCTAATGGGTGTTATCCCATTTTCGACAGGAGCCGAAGGCGACTCCCGAGCAAAACGAGTTCAAAATTTTTGGGTTTTTAGAAAATATGTAATTTGATTCAAGTTAAGAGATTGTAGTCTTTTTCTAACCCGGGTTAATGGATTGTATTTTTGGATGTTGCAGATACCTAAATATTATATTGTAAGTGGTTAATAATCATAATAGATAGTGAGAGGTTTGGATCTAAGTTTTGTTGGTTTTATTGGTTAAGGGTTTCTAGGGTAAATCCTTGTATTATGTGTGAATGTTATGGTGTAATATATATTTTTATGAAAATAATATGCATTATTTTATTCTATGCACTGGTTTACAACTTACAGAAATGGATCCAAGTGTTGTGGTCTTCTTTTTCTCTCTTAAAAAATATACAAAATAGAGAAGAAAAACAACTTGTTTTTATTTGGCTCTATGAAGCAACTTTGATACCACTTATTGTATACAAAATATGAAAATGAATTCACACAAGATAAACAAATAGATACCAACAATTCTATTATGGCTCTATTTGGGGTTGTAATGGGGGGTCCAAAGGGCACTTTAGAGTAATAGTGGAGGTCATTCAATGTAAAGTGGAATAGGTCCACTATGACATTATTATTGAATCAGGCCCACTATGTTAGTTAATAAATGTAATAGGAACTCATTAAAGGCAATCCACCAAGTACTTATGAGGTTAGAGTTGTAATATTATCTATAAATAAGTACAAATTTCTCCATATGGTGTGTGGAAAATATTGTAATTGAACATAGCGTATAGGAGGTTTCCCCCTCGAAGAGGTAAGTGAACAATTGTTGATTCCTCCATTAAAAGAATGTATTTATATTAATATAGGTATGAAGGAGTTTAGATATATCTTGTGTATGATCCTTATTTTAATATTTGGTATATTACAGTTGGTATCACAACCACTTTCAAGGGGAAAAGAACAAGGATTGTTTTTCTCTATTTTGCATAATTTTGAAGAGGGAGAAAAAAGGAATTGACACTAAAATCCAGTTTTGAGTATTTTTCATTAGAATTTCTTAAACATTACTACAAATAAGAATTCCTCTTGGAAAATCACATGAATTAGAAAAAAAATGCTTAAATTAAAATCTAGAGGAGGAAAAATGACCATATGAAATCTTTTTTTTTCAAGGTTTCAAGTGGCAGTTGGAGACCTTGCATAGGTCATAAAATTTAAAGGGAGATTAGTTTGCAGCAAGAAAACATTAATTGGAGAGATCATTTTTATGGATTTTATATGAAATTATATTCCTTAGTTTCATGTGATCTCACCTATTCTATTACCATTGCGACAACTTTGTCCCTTGTTAACAACCAAATTTTCTCACCTATCATGTCATCAACTTCATCATGCTTATGCATCATCATTCCACATAATTAGATACATTTTCCATATCATTCCAGCCATATAACCTTAGGAAGTAATAAAAATTCATAAAACTAAATTCGAACCCTGAATTGATCACCCTAGAAGGAGGTCACATCTTTTCCCTCGAAATCAATGACTTGGGTTGCAAATTTTCCCTCAAAATGCATGATTTGGTACAAAATCTTATTTTTTGTTAATAATTTGTTATTTCTTGCCTTGCTAATAAATAAAGGGACAAAATTGGAAACATGCCTTGACGTGTTCTAAGTTCTAGTTAATGGATCTAAGACCCAAAAACCTAATTTCTTTAGTAAACAATCGAGGAAATGGAGAATGTTCACATTGCTTCTAGATCCATCGTTTGGTCACTCTTCTTCCTATCAAAATCGCTTAAGGTCACCATTCCATACACACAATTTCCATTTTCACATTGATACTACCATGCTACCAAAATTCTCTTAGAACTAGAAGAAATCCATATCTTATTTTTTCTTCACATAAAGAAGATCATCATTGTTATGGTTAGTTGGAAGCTATGATATTGAAAAGGAGGAAAATGAACTTTCTGTTGTATAGCTATAGATTCCTGTCTTCCTCTTCACTATACCATGGTGCTCATTTATATACCAATTCTTTGTGATAATATAAAAAACATTCTTTGATTCATTATGTATTGCCTTGGCATTCTTTATGTGTGACGTGATTGAAGAATGATGAGATATTGTAGTTTAATTTGTTGTTTTGTTATTTTTTCTAATTTTGAATCTATACCAAAGATTACACAACCATTTAATATGTGCATTTAACACATCTGGGAGATTATTCAGACCATAAATATTTTGGCGACCATACTGGGGAGGATCAACAGCCCCCTTTTGGTTGTGTTAGATCTCATTTTCCATCCACGTTGTTGACTAATTTCTTTCTTGGATATAAATTTGTTTGTTGTATATTTTTTGTTGTTAGAGTCGCAAGTAGATTCCTTGGTCGAAACCATACTTTTTCATCCATCGCCGAAAGAAGATTCGTCATTTTTCTGTAATTTTTGGGTTTGAGTTATATGCCTTTTTGGCCAACTCCTGCGACCTGGGTTGCAACTTTTCCTTTAAAAGCTACTACTTGTTTCAAAAACCCTATCTTTTAGTAGTTTAAAGTTGGTTTTGCTTTTTTTATTTTCCCATTTTGGTCCAGTTTTTTTGTTTCAGGTCTATTTAAGGTTAAACTTTTGCCTTTTCCCAATTTTGTTTGGCTTTATGTTTTGGGCCTTTTATGGTTTTGTTTTTACTATTTTAGCTTGATTTCTTGATGTAGTGGTTTTTTAATTCTCCTTTTAGACATTGTAGGGAAAGAATAGATCAAAAGATCCTAGTATTTGCAGCCTTTAGGGATAATTTTTGGGTTTGTTTTCAACTAGATTTTTCTTCATTTTAAACAAGATTGATTGTTGGATATACTTTCACAGTTGATTTTTTGGATTTGTTTATAGCACCTTAATTTCTAGTTGAGATCCTTTTCTCTTTTATTACAGATCCATATTTTGATTAGCTATCTTGTTTTTATGCTTGCTTGGAATTGCCAATGGCTTGATTGTGATATTTTTCTCATTGATATTATATAGATTTATTTCAAAAAAAGCATCATTTAGTTTAGTATTTAAATTGTCCTATTTATATTTTCATCATTGTACAAGAATTTGCATGTCCTTGGAATTTACATTTGGTAGTTATACACACCAAATGTGCACACACTCTCACACCTTAATTCAAACAGAACTTGGTTCACGACTCCAAGTGGAGCCTAAAAATAAAACGTATTATAAACACACTAAATTCCTCACTTAATAGTAAAATATTTTTTTGTAGTTTGGTTAGGACTTTGAGGATAGGAATCCAAACAATTTTTCTAGTCATAATATATCTAAGAAATAGTGGTGGACCTTTTAGGGATTCAAAATCCTTTAGTATAATTGGACACGGTTGAATCTAATTTATGGGTGGGCCCATCCTTTCAGGGTGGTACGTGGCTAGACTATAACTTGATGGATAAATGGTGCACCTTCCTCATTCAGTATTGAAGATATTCCAGATCATTTCCTTCAGGATGAAGCAGGAGGAAACTCATATGACGTGTCTATGAAATAGGTATCTTATTGGTCATTTCATTAGGAATATTACCCATAGGTTACCCCTTCAGGTAGAGGGGTACCTAGAGATAATAGAAGTGAGTAGAGAATATTTCTATAAATGTTACATTGGATCTTCACTGATTGGAATGATAAGACTCAAGGCCCCTATTTTTGTCAAGTGTTTGGAAGACCCATTCATCTTTCTACTTTTTTTCTTCCGATGGGACTTGAGATGCACATGGTTGAAAATATTTGAGAGAGATTTCTCTTTATTTTACCTTGTTTGTTGTAGATCTACTTTAGGTCTAGTGGGTGTTTTATTTCTCTAGAGATTTCTTTTCATTTTTTCTTTTTTTTGCTAAATTAGATCATTTATTGCACACATTTGCACTTGCTATTTGATTTACTTCCATTTATAGAGTTGATATTATATGATTGGATAATGGTTAACATTAGCCTTGTTTTATATCTGCATTGTTGGATTGGTTGTCTTAGATCACGTCACCATAGTTCCCCTAAGGTACTTTTGTATACTTTGGGGTCGACCCCCTTTGTATATTTTATTAGGAAACTCCATTGGAAAGTTTATGATTTGTGTTCCAATTTGGCATCCATCATATTCACTCAATTACTCTTCAGAGTCTTATGATTTTGGCTCCTCACAGTTTGGATCACTTCCATCTCCCTTACTTCTAGCACCATGGTTGGTGGTATTCCCACTTCCAATAGTATCCTTGTTTATGATGGAATTTATGTTTCTAGTGTTGGAAACATCTTTCTCTTTAGTGGAGGAACCATTTTTGGTGGTCCCACCGATGTAGCTATGACCTAAACTTACCATTGGCACATTTTCCTCATATATTACTATAAGTATTATGTTCATGGCTAGTATAAACCTTCAAATTTTGGTTAAACCAACCAGTGATCTCACTTGGCATGATCTTTCATGGCCTTCCATGCCTACCAAACTCCCCTTAGAAATTCTTAATTTTAAAGGGAAGTCCAGGGAGGACCCCAAAACCATATAGTGTTCTTTAATTTGTCATGCCATAGAATCATAGATAATTACATTTATTTACATTTGTTTCAAAGAACATTTAATGATGTTGTTGTTGAGTGGTATATACTGAAACCCCATGGGATGGACCCCAAATTTATGTCCCCATCCTCCACTTTCTAGATATTTTTCCAGTTACTCTTATGTTATGACAGGGGAGTCAAGATCTTGTTGTCATGCTACCAAAACTCATATACCCATATCATGAGCGGTGTCAACACATGATTATTTGTAATATTAAGCTTGGTGACCATATCTTCTTAGATTGGTTTTTTAAATATCTCCTCCCCACTATATCCAAGGGCGTGGCCTCTAAGTGTCCACAAAATGAAAAAAGAATGCATTCTTAATACTCAATAGTATGACATTATTTATATAGAGTCTAGTTACCTATATACAATCATTCACAATTATCTTATTGGTGAATCCTCCTGAAAGGATCCTCCATAAGAATCCCATGCCGTAGATGGTGTTATTGGTTCTATTGCATCCCATCCAAATCCATACATGTATTACCCTCCCCCTTTGTATGGTTATTCATATAGTAATCCTTTGACTATTAACCATCATCATTGGAGCCCTTATTTTACATTGCATTATCCCCTTAATCCTTTTGTCTCATCCTCACATACAAGAACGAGTAACTCCTGCTCAGTTCCTCCTTCAGTCCCTCATCTTCATGGACCCATTTGTAGTGGCACCATGTGTAATAATGCTTCTATCAGTTATGTGAATCCTCCATACATGTACCCTTATTATCCTTTTCTTGGTCCTTCACCATCCCCTCTAGTGTAGCCATACCTTGTGGCTCCCCCTTTACCTCATTGGAAACTTTTTGCTCAAAATAATACACCTGTTGAACCCATGCTCAATAAACAACAAGTGTAGTTGAACAATTCCAAGAACAAGAATAAGTGGAAGAACAAAGGAAATAGCCAATGTCAAGAAGGTGGGGTTCAAATCCCTAACCCTCTTAACAAAAATGGGGGAAATTCAAACCTTGAAATTTAGGATCTCAATAAACTTTCCAAGAACGACAAGAATCCTTAATTATGGACTAACCATCTATGTTCCTTTTGTGGCATTTATGGACATTAAACTCACCATTTCTCCATCTGTTTAAGGCCCACTAAATGTGGAATGAGGTCGACCAACGTAAAGCAGCTAATGCCCAAAAAGAGAAACCCAATTTTTGTCTTCCTCATCCAAACCAATCACAACCAATGGTCCTACAAAACCCTTTCCATTGCAAGCGGTGATGAAAGCACAAAATTGGAAACTTATTCATATTTACCGTCATATTATATTCACCCTCATGATTCTTCTGTCTAACATTTTCTTATTATGTTTGTTTCTACCAACCCCCTTACTTGATGTAACCAATATGGTTCAACTATTGATACCTTTCATACTAATAAAGGGATGAATCCACATAAGTTGAATATCCCTTTCACCTACCTCGTCTTACCATGGATGGTGTTTCTAATATCCCCAAGATCCCTTTGCATCATGTAGTGAATAAACCCAATGCATCTGCTACTCCTAACTATAACATTGTGTATGAATTGAGATAGTCTTGTGCTACCATTTCTACATTAGAGGTTATTTAGAAATGTCCTACACAACACAAAGCTTGACTATCTACCCTAGGTGCAATCAATCCCTCCGATACTCACTTGATGACATTTAATCTCAATTAATAGGAGCCTCGAATTCCATTTTGAGTATCCTTTCATATCCCCGTAACAATCAAGAACTTAGTTATTCATCATTGGATTATACATGAAGGATCCTCCACTTGCATGATGTCTACCCATATCTGGTAAAATTTTGGTTCCCCAGAACTTGCACCATTCCTCATGATGTTTGATACCTATGATGGTTGTGATTCTCAACCACAAGGTCTTTTATATAAATTCTCTATCTAGTTGTCTAGGAAAAAAGTTTTAATTGAAATTGAGGTTGTTAATTCCCAATTATATTGCAACCTCTTCCTTGGGCATAGTTATAGGTATACTGTGCAAGAATTTGACTCCATAGTGTTCGAAGTTATGATGTCCCCCAATGAAGGGAAGATTGTAAAGATTGATTAACTAACCTATTATGATATCAAGGGTTCTTCTTGTCTATATCATGTTCTACCTATGGTTGACAATAAATTTGGAAACATGTCCATTCCTTCATTTACAAGTGTCACTATAGGTATATTTCTAGACACTTATCTAGTGGGTTCTTTCCAATCCCTACTTTCCCCTCCACCAAAAGTGGATATACCAAAGTTGTGTACTATATCCTTTGAGAAATTTATTACTTATCCTACACCCTCCTCAAATTGGTTTCTAGGGAACACATGGGAGGCTATGCCTATTCATCAAATTCCATTTATATTTACACCTTCTGGAATAGTGAGTATTCTATGATGGATAAAATCAACCTTCCAAGTTTTACATTAGGTCTCCTTGTTTGGTACCTTACTCCACCAAACCTGCCCTCGAAATCGCAGGTCATCTTGACACCTATGCAATCAACCAATACTTCCAATGACCCACTTGCTAGGGTTGAAAGGGAAAAATACACCAACCACCCGACCTTCTACCAAGAAAAATAATGGGGGAAAATCCAAGTATGTAGTGATGCAAGCTACTTTGAACCATAATTTTAACCCTCCTACAACCGCAACACGAGCACCCATTCCTTGTGTCGTGTGCAATTTCTTGGGTCACGTCGCCCATCAATGCCCAAAATTTCCCATCCTTCACACTCATCTTATAGTGACAGAGGATAAAATCAATGAGAACACTTTGGTTTTCCATCTCCATAATGCCCCTAGACATCACAATAAGGCATTGTGAACTAACAATTCATGTGCATTGTATGGCGTTTACAGAAACTATTCTCATAATTATATTGAGATTAACCGATTTTGATCCATTTTGATTGATTTTCAATTGATCTCACATGAGTCCCAAGTCACCACTAGAGAGGAAGTACCCCCTCCTAAGTCCTGCTTCAATGACATGACCAACATCTATTACATTTCATCCTCCAGTGAGACTTCCTCGTCATCCTCTCATACCACTACACTTGTGTCAGTAGATACGGATTCATATGATATATTTGTTCAATCCTTTAGAAGTAATGACAAAATTCTTGAAGCCCTTACAAAACTAGAATTCCCTTGAATGACATGCACCATCATGCATACTTCATTCTATAGGAACCTACCCTTCCTTCTTCATATTTGGATAAGCTATTCATTAAGTATAAAGAATTTATCCCTCATGGTAATGTTGTTTGGTTCAAAAATCCAATATTGGGACATCTTTGAAGAAGATCATATGGAAAATATCTCTCCCACCATCTAGATAGACATTTTGGTCAAACTAGGTGTCACGAAGAGAATTCTCTTAGGTTCTTCTTATACTCTTGAATGGATTGTTTCCTATAATAATATCTTTCAATAATGTCATGAAATTTTCTCTTCGCCTAATTCCAAAATTCATGCACTCGACCATGCCATTGTTGAAAACCATATTGATACATGGACTAATGTCAAACTAGTGTGCCAAAATCAGATACCTATTCACAACTAAAAAGTTCTGACCATTAAAGTCGATGTTGGTTAAAATTAATGTTACTTAATTCACCTTGATTTAATTATCAACCGGAGGACGTAAACTTTGAGCTACTACACTATATGTGCAGGCAAGGTAGTTTTAATGCTCATGCTGACAAGAATTATAGTCTACTTCAAACAGAAAATGAAATGGATGAAACTATTGCTATCCTGGATGATCTATACTAAGGACTCCTAGGTCTGTTATAAAGAAACAAAAATCAATTCACGGACAGCAACCTATAGCAATATGTAACTGTAGTAATCTTTGAAGCATCCCTAATCGTTCAAAGAAAACCTAACTACAGCAATGCTTCAAAACAATATTAAACTATAGTACTATGATAGAACAACCTGCTAAGAAATTAAACAAACCCTAGAACTACAACAATCTATTAAAGTAATTGATAGTCTCTACAACAATCTTAAGCTATAGTAACTAATGTTTACTTTCAAAACAATCAACCTGCTAAGGGAAGAATTTATCTGTCAAACGCATATGCTCAACCGATCTCAATTAACCTTGTTTCATATCTAAACTTCAATACTTAAATCCACACAAACACTCCTAGAATCATTGCTGAGATAAAACCTGTCACCTTTTAACTCTAACTTATTCACAAACAGTCTATCAAAGGGCAGTTTGGTTTGCTACTGCTGTCCATATATACTATGCTTGTGTTTTGTGCATATAAATGCACACCAAAGAATGCCAAAGTTATTCAAATAATGTCCATCAATAGATATTAGAACTGTGTAAGAAACATTCACTGGTTCTGGTCTGTATATGCAGACTGTGAAACTAATGTTGATTCAAGGGAGCAGTATTATAAACCAGGATTTTTTTCAAAACACATTCAAGCACAACTTCAGCTCTTATCTAATCATCCACTCAAAAGACTTATTTGACAACCCTAGGTGCTCTGTGAATTAAACTATTCGAACCTTCTGCTACTGTAATTCTTTTTTAAATCGACATTATACAAGGCGAGAATATCCTACAGCTTTGCGAGCTCGAAAGTAAAAAGAATAGGACTGTTCACTAGTTACTCTAACGCTACAGCAAAAGGAGATATCAAGTCCAATCTATTCTTTTCAGAAAATCGATTCTTCAGCAACTAAAATCAAGTTCATTATCCAGTTTTCCAATACCACGATTCACACTGGAAATCAAAAGGAAAATTTAAATACACACCATTCCTCAATATTTCCACAGTCTAGGTCAAATGCATGTGATATTAACCAATAATCTGCAGACATTCATTCTATTTCCACTCACAGATAAGCAAAACCATTAATATTCCAAAGAACACTGTCAAAAGAAGAAACCGTTACATCTACTACTATAAAATGCACAATGCTAAAATACCAAGGGTTGGTGTCGAAGGGGGCCCTACCCTCAATGCCTTCCAGCTTTAAATCACAACTTTTAAAAGAAAATAAACACTGGATATATTGATGAAATAGAGTTTACAGTTTCTCTGAGTATCCTCCCTTATTAGGGTTTCAAGAATCACTTTTATACTGAATATACAGAGTAAAACCAACCGTGAAACAAAGATCGATCCAACGAACAACCCTACAGCCATCTCGGCATATCTGAGCCAAAGATAGAAACTCAAATCCCCTGAAATCCGCATAGTACTGAAGAGGGAAAACAACAGCTCTTCACTCGAAGAACATCCCGTAAAACAGCACCTGAAAAGTCTGCATAGATATCTGGAAGATGATGGAAGTTCAAGAGACATCCCAAATGTGGACAGAATCCCCAAATCGCAGGTGCAGCTAGCGTAAATATTTCCTGGAGCGCCGAGACCACTGCACAAAAGAAACAACGACCATTAGTTGACCAAGCATTTAAACGGAGGATTAAAAATCCCAATTTTATACATAAAACAAGGTAAAGTAAGAAATAAATAATTAAAAATCACTTACCAAACCTTATCAACGTTGGTCTCCACAAAAGCATGACTATGCACAAATCAACATTAATAAAACTAACTATTATGTAATTTCATAAGATTTAGGCTAGAAAATGTTGTATTGGACAGGCAAAATAGAAGACCAACATCTCCCCCAACCCAAAGATCTTGCAGGTCCCTATGCAAGAAAGTCTCATACAAACAAGATTTGAAACTCAAAGTAAAGTCTGATAGAATTAAAGTCTGATCTTGCAGAATTTACTCATCATTCCCGCATTGAGCAGGTCATACATGTTGATGAACATCTGTGGTGATCAATAATCAAGTGTTCCAGGAGCAAAACTTGCTAATAGAAGGACTCGATCTAAAACAAATGATAAAGTTGATGGCACAAAGCTGAGAAACTCAGCATCTAAAATAGAACAAAGTGGCCCTCATTAATCGCCTTGCCATCCATAAAATCAAAGAAATAACCATGGCCCAAATCCAAATTCAGGGCCTTCTTAGAAAGTCCATCTACTAGAGAATTATGCTCCCGGAAAACGTGCTTGAAGATCACCTGAGGGGCCATGTGGATCAAATATCTTATATCTTTGCGCCAATGCATCAAAGAAGGAACATCAAGTGCAAACAATCGATTGAGCCATGAAATACCTATCAAGGAGTCTCCATAAATTCGCTGAATTGGGACAGCTAACCTCATAACACTTAAAAACCCCAATTGCAATAAAACAAGGTTATGATTTTTTTATTAAAGGTTGCCAATCAATAATAAAGGATGAAATATTGTCCAAGTTAACACCATAAAAGAAAAACTGTGGTGTATCAATTAAATGAATGCCAAAGTTATCATGGTAGGTTATAGCTCATCGATTTGTGTAGTAATGGCAAAAGCATTGAATTATAACCATAATCCTAAATATATAGCAACTAAAACTTACCCAATCATGCCATGTGCATTACCTTTATCAGCGTTTCTTACCTTTGCCATGTCAATTTGCAAAAATTTTATATTCTAGCACTTCATCCAGCACTCAATCCAGTACTTCGGCAAATGTAGAATACAGCAGTGCTTTCAGGTTGATAAAAATAAACAAAAATTACCAGCATAGTAGTAATTACCAGCATCTTGAGCAGCAATTGTGCTATTCAAGTAAATGCACTCACACAGTGATGTTAAACCATTAACTTTCCCAATATGCAACACTCAAATGAGTTAATAAACAAATAAACTGGATTAAAATTTGTTTGACCCAAACAGTTCATGGCATAATTACCTCATTTCCAGCTTGCTACTGCACCTGATTACACAAGAAACTAAACTGTGTCATGAAATCAATCTTTATAATCAATACAAAACAATCGGAATGCAAACTTCAATCAATCACCCTTACTCCTATGTAACTACAATGCTCAAACAATCGTAAATGCAAACTTCATTCTTGTCATTCATACAGAACTGTTTACACCAGGACATATGCCACAAGACGAGAGGAATGCTCACAGAAGCTAATGGGGTGCTGGTCCATGTTGACTCAGCTTCACACAGGATAGTACTAAAATCTCAGCTATGTTTAGGACTCAGAAAATATCAGGCATAAACCTTCTTTTTTCAAGAATCAGGTAACCCAAAATGCAGAGCAGCTGGAGATGATTATCAACTGGCTATCAATTGACTTTTTCAAGGAGTTTATTAAATTTTATTTAACCACCCTTATGACCTCTCTTTTACCTTTACATAGGTACATTGTTTATACAAACAAGTATAGATGGGGCTGTTAAAGGAGATATTAGAGTCGGAACCCACTGCCAGCGAGCCCGTTCAGTACTCTGGTGGGGTAACTATAACATCTAAGAAGTTTCTTCCCCAGGCAGATGCCCCATTGCCAATAGGCCTGTTCAGCACCCTGATGGGTTTGCCTATTTATACCACAGGTCGGTACCCACTGCCAGCGGACCTGTTTAGTATCCCGACGGGTTAACCTCTTGCACCCATTTTCTATCAGAGGCCCTTGTCCCAATTTCATCTTAAAGATAAGATTTATGATTTTCTCAAGCATAGATGAGTGGGGGAGCTACTCTGAAAACCATCTAGGAGTGGGATGGTACCAGAATTGGAAGAGTATTCTTTGTACATGCCTGTAAAAATTTGCCTAGATGAACAACTAACCTTTGCAACTGTATAAAGTAAAAGTCATAGAATGGCTGTACAAAAATGTATATATAGGTATTTAGTATTATAACAACCAATAGATAATAACCACCAGACTGCCCAGTCCTGGATACCTTTTTCAAAAATGATGCCTAACTTAAAAGTAACTTAATTCCCATAGCTATTTACCAAAAACAATGCCCTCGCTCTGTCTAGTGTGAAACCAAGTCAAATGGTCCTAGCAACCCATAAGTTCACAAGCAACAAACTTGGGAAGCTTAAAGTACTGATGTAAGCAATGTCTGGTGGATAAGTACTCATATGAATAACAAGGACAGTTCTAAAAAACCTGACAGCACACATATATATACCTAATACAGACATTCTAATTACCAGTGCAACTCAGAAATTTACCAAATTAACACAATCCTTTGCAAAAACAATCAATGGCTGAAAAATAGAAATAATAACAAAAGACTTCCCTGTTGTTTTCAAACATCCTGAGCCTGAAAAGAATATCCGCATCCTTCAAAAAGAAACCTAATAAAACAATCCCTGTACATATATACAAAACAATTTCATTGAATGTTACTGTGAGGAAGTGGGAGATGAAGAAGTCATTCCTTCACCTACCAGCTCTAGCCCAGATTGCTGACTCATGGTATGAATGAACTCTTGCTTAGAAATGGGTTTGTGATATACCTTTAACCGATGTCCATTCACCACAAAAGCAATTTGTTCTTCATCAATTGTCTTTATTTTGACAGAACCATTATAAAAAACAGTCACAATCTCATATGGTCCCATCCATCTGGTGGTAAGCTTACCTTTGAAATGTTTGAACCGTGAGTCAAACAACAGTGCCCAATCACCTTCCTCAAAAGTCTTCTTCTTCAAGAATTTATCATGCCACTTGGTCCGCTGATTCTATATCAAAACAGTTCGTTGGACAGCATCCTGTCTGATTTCATCCAGCTCATTCAGTTGCATCAGCCTCTGCTCCTGAGCTTCATCTAATTTCAGGCTCAATTGTGCAGCAGTACGAAAAGTTTTCACCTGAAATTCTATAGGGAGTAGAACCTGTTTCCCATAAACAAGCTGATATGGGGTATAACCTGTGGCATTTCTCCATGTAGTTCTGTATGCCCACAGTGCCTATGGTAACCTGTCTTCCCAATCTTTGTGATGCAACTGTACAGTCTTAGTTAAAATGGATTCCAACACCTTATTCGTTGACTCCACCTGCCCATTTGCTTGGGGGTGGTAAGGAGAATATTTATAGTGCTTAATCCCGTATTGTTTTGTAAGTGCTTTCATGGATTTAGAGACAAACTGTGCTCCATTGTCAGTCACAATTTCACGAGGAATGCCAAAGCGAGTAAAAATTTCTTCGTAAATAAATTTGATCACTGATTTCTCAGTGGCCCTCAATAGAGCTTTTGCCTCAACCCATTTAGTCACATAGTCAGTGCATACTAAAATGTACCTCTTTTTCCTTGACATTGGTGAGATTGGCCCAACAAAGTCCAATCCCCATTTCTCAAAAGGTTCGATTTGTACCTGGTCTTGTAAAGGCATTTGATCTACAGCAATGGGTCTCCCCATTATTTGACAACTGTCACAGCCCTATACATATTTTTCAGCATCTTTAAAGAGTGTAGGCCAATAATACCCCTGATGCAACACCTTATATGCTGTCCTCTTGTCTGAAAAATGCCCTCCACAGGGTCCATCATGACAAGCTTGAAGGATGTCATACATCTCATCCTCCCTCACACACCTCCTGATAATCAGATCTGGACCGGTTCGAAAGAGGTCATTACCTACCCATGAGTAATTAGCACTTTGCGGTATGATTCTTTGTTTTTCGTAAGTTGACAGATGAGCAGGTAGTTTCCCTGTAACCAAATAATTAGCTATGTCTGCAAACCAGGGTGTTTTAATAGAAACAACAAATAAATGTTCATCAGGGAATGTATCATCTACAGGAACATTATCATCAGCATGAGTCAATCTGGAGAGGAAATCTGCAACCAGATTTTCCTTCCCTAGTTTGTCAACTATGGTAATGTTAAATTCCTGTAGAAAAAGCAACCATCTAGTAATTCTGCCACTAGTGATAGGTTTATTCATTAAAAATCTGATAGCAGAATGATAAGTATGAACAAATACATCATAACCAGTAATATAATGCCGGAATTTATTGATGGCATGCACAACTGCTAGAAACTCTTTTTCAGTCACTGTATAGTTTAGTTCTGCAGGTGTCAAGTTTTTACTAATGAAATAAATGGCATAGTAAGACTGGTTTTCTTTCTGTCCCAGCACTCCCCCTAGGGCAGTGTCTGAAGCATCAGTTTGTATGTGGAAAGGCAAGGACCAATTTGGCCCCCTCAACACTGGTGTTGAGGACAATTCTGATTTTAAGGTGTCAAAGGCTATCTGACAGTGATGATCCCAGCAAAAACCACTGTCTTTGGCCAATAATTTGAACAGTGGGGCTACTATCTATGTAAAATTAGCAATGAACCTACGATAGTACCCCACATGTCCCAGAAAACTTCTGAATTCTTTTTGTGTGGCTGGTGGAGATAGATTAGTAATGATTTCAATTTTTGCTGGGTCTACCTTAATACCTTCTGATGAAATGTGGTTCCCTAAAACAATACCCTCAGTTAACATCATCTTACATTTTTCATGGCTTAAAGCAATATTTGTTTCTTGGCACCTAATTAAATCTTTCTTCAGGTTGTCTAAGGATTCCTTGAAATCAATACCATAGATCGTAAATTCATCCATATATATTTCCACACAATCATGTACTAAATCAGCCAGAATACCTAACACTGCCCTCTGGAAAGTGGCAGGAGCGTTACACAGTCCAAATGGTAGTACCTTGTAAGCATAATTTCCCCATGGGCAGGTGAAAGTGGTTTTTTCTTGATCCTCTGGGGCTATTCTTATCTGGTTATACCCACTGTATCCATCAAGAAAAGAAAAATATTGTTTTCTTGACAAGGTATCCAAAACTTGATCTATGAAAGGAAGAGGGAAGTAATCTCTGAGAGTTGCTTTATTTAATTCACGAAAATCAACACATATTCTCCACTTACCTCCCTTCTTCGGAACAATCACCAATGGAGATACCCATTTGCTATCAGATATGGGATAGATGAAATTTGCATCCAGTAATTTCTGTAATTCATCTTTCACAATGTCTTTAAGCGCAGGATTCATTCTTCTCTGTGGCTGCCTTACTGGTCTAATATTTTCCTGTGTATAGATGTGATGAATGCATGTGTCAGGGTGAATGCCTTTCATGTCTGTATAGATCCAAGCAAATGCCCCATACTATGCTTTAAGTTAATTAACTAACTGATTTTGCTGGTCTTGAGACAGATTTGCATTAATAAACAAAGACCTCCCTGGGCTAATCTCTATTGGTATAGTTGAGACTCCAACCTTCTCATATATGAATAAAACTACTGATGATGAGGTGGCTGAAGGGTAGTATTGTTCTTGAAAATCTTCTATGAAAACATTGTCTAGTTCAGAGAAGGACTGGGGGAACTCAATACTAGTAGTGGCTGAGACAAATTGTTCTAGGATATCATCCTCAGTCTGGTCTTCCAGCCCCCTAGTTTTACTAATGGATAGTAAGGGTTGTTCCACGTCCTCATCCCCGTAAGGACTCTCTAGCCATAGCATGTTTTCTGATACAGGCTGTGCTGGGGGATAAATAATGAGATTCTGTAGAGAGGTGCCATTAGATATAGTTAGAATGCCTTCTCTACAACCTATAAAGGAATTGGCCGTGGCTAACCAGGGCCTGCCTAATATAACAGGATGTTCCCCCATTGGATGTTTAGTTTGGAGTACCATAAAATCCACTAGATACTCCCATGAAGCTACTGTGACAGTAATGTCATCTAAGGCCCCCACAGGTTTGACTGTGCTCCTATCAGCGAACTCCAGAATAGTAGGAGTAGGTCTGAGGAGATTATGTAACTGAAGTCTTTGCATGGTGGTCATAGACATGACATTAATGGCAGCCCCCAGGTCAACTAGAGTGTTTCCTATTAAAATCTCATTGATGCAAATGGTCACTACCGGGTTTCCAGGATTTGCAAATTTTGGAGGTAAGGAACAGTCTGAAATGTAATTGGACAGCTGGCCTAAAACATGTATTGTGGGTGGGTCTTTCTGTTTTCGACCAAGTTTCTTTAAGCATAGTTCCCTTACCAGTTTTGAATAGATAGGGACATCTCTAATAGCCTGCAGTAATGGAATCTTAATACAAACGTTTTTCATCTCATTCTCCAAATCAAACTGTGGACGAACCACAGGCTTCTCAATCAATAACCTTTTTGGGTAAGGAGGGTTGTTATTCACCTGTGGATGAGCAGATGATTTGGAATGAGCTCCCAGTGCTGGAGTGTTTTCTGAGGCAATCTGCACTTCTTCTTCCTCTGTAATCTCTTTTTCAGTGTTTTCTTCTCCAGTCTCCTCGTGAATAATCACTGCTGGAGGGGTTTTATTTAATGTCTTCCTAGACCTTAATTGTATTTCCTGTAAAGGAGCTGAATGGATTACGTAAGTTGGGGCCATTTGAATTTCAGCATTATGAAGAGGCTGGGAAGGTCTGTTATTGGGGTTTGGGATAGGTTGGGTTGGCAACAACGTGGGTCTAGGTGGGTTTGGATTTTGATATTGTTGTGGAACTGGGGGTATGGGAGGAAGTGCAGGTGGTGTAAATCCAGGTAATAGTTGCTGCATATTTGGGGGCATTGGACAGTAACTAGGAGGGGTGTGTAATGAGGCTGTATGTTGTGTTCCTCCATAGGGCTGTCCTTGAGGTCCCCCATATGACTGTCCTCTCCAGCCTTGCTGCCATGGTTGAGTCTGAGTTGGCTGAGAGGGCCAGTTTTGCCACATTTGTGGGCCCCATGGCTGCTGAGATTGTTGCATAGGATAGTAATATGCAGGGTTTGGAAAAGCAGGTTCTGGGTACATATTTTGGGGTCTAGGCTGCCAGGGCTTTTTTGGTGCATATGATGAATCTGTAGGTTCAGCATTAAGCTTGTAAAAATCTTGCCGCTCTGGTAAAGAAGGGAATTTTTTCGTAGGGTGTGGATCAGAGCAAAGAGCACAGACTGCAATGGTATTAAGAGGGCACTCTTTCAAGGGGTGCCTCTTCCTGCATTTAGGGCAGAATATGTGTAATGCTGCCATGTCTTCTTCCTCTTGTCGTTTCTTTGTTTTCAATGCATCAAATTGGGAGCTTAAGGTGCCTAAGATGTCAGTTTTGAAATTTTCTAACAGGTTTCCCAATTCAACTCTTGTGATCCCACTAGTTCCTGCTATCCTAGAAATTCGGGAAGGAGCTTCCCTTGTGATTTTTCCTGCTTTGGCTCTACTCCTATAATATTTTCTGCATAGTTCAGTAATATCCTCAAAATATTTGTGAGATACATCACCTGATGCCATCAGGTTGAGGATTTCCACATATTCCTCCAGAATCCCTTTCAGAAAAAGAGTTCTGACTGCATCCTCTTGTAAGGTATTATACTTGTATTTATGCAATACAAAGCAGAAACGTTCTAGGAAATCCTCAAGACTTTCTTCTTCATGCTGTTGCATTTTGAAGATGTCATTTTGAGAATCTCTAGGTCCACATTAATCTCGGTATTTTCTAAGGAAAGCACTCTTCATTTCTTCCCAAGTTCGGATGGTGGACTCTCCCAGACTCATAAACCACCTAAGTGCAGCATCTTTAAGGGTGGCTGGAAATAATTTTAACTTTTGTGCATCCTGTAAATAATTGTAACTCCTACACAAGATGTCAAACTCAAAGAGAAAAGTATCCGGATCTTCAGTACTTTTCCCATAGAAGGTAGGTAATGAAGATGCTGGGATATTTTTCATGCTGACATTTCATGCAAGATCTAGAATAGGAAAGCCGAAAGTTGTTTCAGTTCGTCCCTCATGTTCTCCCTCTCCTTCCATCTGGTGTCTGGTTTCCTGATCACTCATAACAAGAGGGTTCCTAAACCAATTGACACCTAACCTGTCTCTTCTTGCAGATGGAATGAAGTCCCAATGGTCTGGCCTAGGCCAAGATTGAAGATTGAAAGGTAGATCTGTGGTAGATTCTACTTGAGAAACTACCAAATTGTGAGCGTGTCTGAAAAGAGAATTCACTCCTTCTATGTTCACTGTGTCAACCAAGTTGGAATCTTCCTTTGGGGGAGAAGGTTGTTGGGTCTATGGGGTCTCTACTAAATGTAACTGTTCACCTAGTACACCCTCAGTTCTTGTTGGGCTGGTCCCTAATTCCACTGAAATTTGTGTGTTATTGTTTTCACTTTCGTTGCTGGTGTTCCTATCCCTAGGGCTAGTGAGGGGGGGGGTTTTGTTTCCAACAAGATCGGAATGAACCTTAATAAATATTCCCTTACTATCTCTGGGTCTCATCAAAACAATTACTGAAAATAACAAGACTTTTAATCAAAATAAATCAAAATACCTGTGCCACAAATGGGTTTGAAGGAACCTGTTATGAAATGCGCAAGTTCGCCTTATTGACTATTCTCCTCCAATCTGCAACAACTAGTCACACCTAAAAACTGCTGTGAAATTAGATTGCTGAAATTAAACACACCCAAACTTGCAAAAGGACAAACACACTTGCATGAAATTAAATTGCGGAAAGTAAACACTCTTTATAGGAAAGGTAAACACACTTTTTGCAGTAAAATAAATCAAAACACGCGAAGAAAAACAACCACACTTACCAGAAGGAAACAACAAGAATTTGGGGCAACCCACTAAAGTGGATGCGGCAGGCTGTTACACCATGGGAATCCCATAGTGAATTCATCTTTGCGTCTTAATGTTTCCCCTCCACCTTGTTGTGTACTGTAAAAAGATCCTATCTACCTGAACTTCTCAGTCAACAAAATAAAAATGAGCAAAATACCAGCTTACCTTGGAGCAACTCCCCAGCAACGGTGCCAAAAATGTTGGTTAAAATTAATGTTACTTAATTCACCTTGATTTAATTATCAACCAGAGGACGTAAAATTTGAGCTACTACACTATATGTGCAGGCAAGGTAGTTTTAATGCTCATGCTGACAAGAATTATAGTCTACTTCAAACAGAAAATGAAATGGATGAAACTATTGCTATCCTGGATGATCTATACTAAGGACTCCTAGGTTTGTTATAAAGAAATACAAATCAATTCACCTACAACAACCTATAGCAAGATGTAACTATAGTAATCTTTGAAGCAACCCTAATCGTTCAAAGAAAACCTAACTACAGCAATGCTTCAAAATAATATTAAACTATAGTACTATGATAGAACAACCTGCTAAGAAATTAAACACCCCTAGAACTACAACAATATCTTAAAGTAATTGACAGTCTCTACAGCAATCTTAAGCTATAGTAACTAATGTTTACTTTCAAAACAATCAGCCTGCTAAGGGAAGAATTTATCTGTCAAACGCATATGCTCAACCGATCTCAATTAACCTTGTTTCATATCTAAACTTCAATACTTAAATCCACACAAACACTCCTAGAATCATTGCTGAGATAAAACCTGTCGCCTTTTAACTCTAACTTATTCACAAACAGTCTATCAAAGGGAAGTTTGGTTTGCTACTGCTGTCCAGATATACTATGCTTGTGTTTTGTGCATATAAATGCACACCAGAGAACGCCAAAGTTATTCAAATAATGTTCATCAATAGATATTAGAACTGTGTAAGAAACATTCACTGGTTCTGGTCTGTATATGCAGACTGTGAAACTAATGTTGATTCAAGGGAGCAGTATTATAAACCAGGATTTTTTTCAAAACACATTCAAGCACAACTTCAGCTCTTATCTAATCATCCACTCAAAAGACTTATTTGACAACCCTAGGTGCTCTATGAATTAAACTATTCGAACCTTCTGCTACTGCAATTCTTTTTTAAATCGACGTTCTACAAGGCGAGAATATCCTACAGCTTTGTGAGCTTGAAAGTAAAAAGAATAGGACTGTTCACTAGTTACTCTAACGCTACAGCAAAAGGAGATATCAAGTCCAATCTATTCTTTTCAGCAAATCGATTCTTCAGCAACTAAAATCAAGTTCATTATCCAGTTTTCCAATACCACGATTCACACTGGAAATCAAAAGGAAAATTTAAATACACACCATTCCTTAATCTATTCCATAGTCTAGGTCAAATGCATGTGATATTAACCAATAATCTGCAGACATTCATTCTATTTCCACTCATAGATAAGCAAAACCATTAATATTCCAAAGAACACTGTCAAAAGAAGAAACCGTTACATCTACTACTGTAAAATGCACAATGCTAAAATACCAAGGGTTGGTGTTGAAGGGGGCCCTACCCTCAACGCCTTCCAGCTTTAAATAACAATTTTTAAAAGAAAATAAACACTGGATGTATTGATGAAATAGAGTTTGCAGTTTCTCTGAGTATCCTCCCTTCTTAGGGTTTCAAGAATCACTTTTATACTGAATATACAGAGTAAAATCAACCGTGAAACAGAGATCGATCCAACGAACAACCCTACAGCCATCTCGGCATATCTGAGCCAAAGATAGAAACTCAAATCCCCTGAAATCCACATAGTACTGAAGAGGGAAAACAACAGCTCCTCACTCGAAGAACATCCCGTAAAACAGCACCTGAAAAGTCTGCATAGATATCTGGAAGACGATGGAAGTTCAAGAGACATCCCAAATGTGGACAAAATCCCCAAATCGCAGGTGCAGCTAGCGTAAATATTTCCTGGAGCGCCGAGACCACTGCACAAAAGAAACAACGACCATTAGTTGACCAAGCATTTAAACGGAGGATTAAAAAGCCCAATTTTATACATAAAACAAGGTAAAGTAATAAATAAATAGTTAAAAATCACTTACCAAACCTTATCAACGTTTCTCTCCAAAAAAGCATGACTATGCACAAATCAACATTAATAAAACTAACTATTATGTAATTTCATAAGATTTAGGCTAGAAAATGTTGTATTGGACAGCCAAAATAGAAGACCAATAGTCGATATCGATAAGTTGCATAGATTTGGATTAATGTATCCAATTGCGTACACCACATGGGTATCTAATATCATTCCATTCAAAAAAAATCAAGGCACCATACGTGTTTGTACTAGCTTCCAAGATATGAATCACGCATATCCTAAAGAAAATTTACCCACCCCCTTCATCAACTAGGTTGTCAATTCATGCACCAAGAATGAAGTTATTTAATTTATTGATGGATTCTTAGGGTATAAAAAATTCAAATACACCATTAGTACCAGTATAAAACCACCTTCACCACCCCATGGGGAATCTACACTTATAGAGTCATGCCTTTAGGGATCAAGAATGATGGAGCCACTTTCCAATGTGCCATGTCATATTATTTTAATGATATTGTCCACATTATCCTCGCATACTTGTACAATATCTTGACATGTTCGAAGAAATGCTCACAACATTTAGAGGACCTTCATCAAGTATTCCTTTGATGTCATAAATATAAAATATGCTTGAACCTCTTCAAGTGTGTATTTTGTATTCCTTTAAGCTGAATGCTAGTATTCATATTTTCCCCAAAAGGGATTACCATTGACACTTTGAATGTTCAAGTCATCATTGAACTTCCCCTCTGAGGACCTTGTGTCAACTGCAAAGTATTCAAGGCAAGGTGGACTTCTTACACTGCTTCATATCAAATTGCGCCACGACAATTCATGTATTATTGTGTTTGATTTATTCCAATTTACTTTTAATTTGGGGATGAACAAGAACAATCATCTTTTGATTCCTTGAAACAAAATATTTCTTCTACCCCTTTGATTTTCCCTTCAAAATTTACCGCTGACTTCAACTTTTACATCTCGGCATATGATTTGGCATTGTTAGAGTGCAGATCCAAGACAATACTTCTCTTCAAGAGCATGTCATATATTACATAAGTAAGAAATTGTCCTTTCCACCTCTCTTACTCTCATGAGGAGAAGTTATCCTTAGCCATCATCTTTTATGTCCAAAAGCTCTATCATTTCGTACTCATGAAAATATACAAAGTCATTGCAAAATCAAATCATATGTTATATCTCTTGAATTGACACCTTATTCAAGGTAGATTTTCCAAATGGATCTTTATCCTATTAGAGTATGACCTTGATTTTGTGACCCACAAGAATAAAACGGATTTGGTTTTAGAAAATATCATTACAAATTTACCATATACTTCTATCATGTCCCCTATCATTTATCACCTTCTGGAAGAACTTTTGTTCACCATAGCTTCTAATGCTCCTTGGTACAGGGATATTCTTGTTTATTTGCATACCCAAAAGTTTGGTCATCATATTAATCATGATGGTAATCATCATATACATGACTAAGACCCTAGGTGCCTCCTTATTGGCCATGTTTTATATCGGTGATGCATTGACATCATCTTACAACGATGTCTCACACATGATGAGCCTGAAAGTATTTCTATAACAGAACCTGTGGTGGCCATATCTCAAGAATGGATACTGCCCAAAATATCATCCACAACAATTATTTCTAGAAAACCCTCTTTTTTGATTTCGTTGTGGAAGTCAAATATTGTCATAATTGCTAGCTTTTCACTCCAAAGGTAAGAACCCCTCCTACACCATTACATCTAGTTGTTATTATTGGTCCCTTTTTCAAGTGGGACATCAAATTTATGGAATGCAATCCTACGTCGACAAGTGTCCATAAGTACATCATTGTGGATGTCGACTATTTCACCGAATGGAATGAATCGACGTCATTCTTTCACTGCTCATTTATTTTTCAACCACGTTATCGTTTGATTTGACATCCCTAGCCAATTGGTGTGGGATCATGGTTATCAATTTGAAAATAATATTTGGAAATAACTTGCACGTCTTTTGAAATTTGAGCACCAATTTTCCTCTACCTATTACCTTTAGGTAAATGGTGAAGTGAGTTCGTTAACAAAATAATCAAGACCATGATCTGATGGACAATGGATAATCATAAGTCCAATGGGAACCATATTCTATTTCCAATCCTCTAGGCATATCATACATCATCCCAAACCATGACTTGGTTTACGATATTCCATCTCATTCATGGAGTGGATTCCATTCTCACTATCGAGTGTCAAATCCCTTCAATGCACATTGTTTTAGAACTTTTACTAGAGACCTTCACTCTGGAAAAATGATTGATCACTCTGGAAGAATTATATGGGGAATCGTTGTGGTCACTCCAAACAATCGAAGCTTCCAAGAAGCAGTTGAAATCTCACTCTAACACCCACATCCACCCATGCACATTCCAGGAAAGTGACTTTATCCTTTTCTATGACCAAACGCATGATAAAATTGGTAAAATAAAATCGAGTATATATGAAAGGGAATTTATGTCTTGAAACACTACCTTAGAAAGGGGGCATACCCCCACATTGGTTCGTATGGACAACTATTGAGGAACCCTCGTAACGGGTTGCACCTCAATAGATTCTATGTGTAAAAAAACCAAACCCTTTATTGTTGTATCACTATTTTTTTTTCTTTTTTATCATTTTTAAAGTGAGCCTCATAGTTTGTTTCTTTGGTCTTATCATATGTATCATGATCTGAACGACTACGTCAGTTATGCCAACACGACAAGTAGATACTATATAAATCTCATATTATTTGCTTGGGTCAGGTATACCTTATCACATGAATTGATTCACTTTTGTGGAATGTGTGTGCAGCCACCAATAACCAAGCATAATATGACATGATTGGGCTCCTAGATGATGCTATCAATATGCACATTCATCATATTTGTGTCTATCTACACTCCCAGTTTCTTGTCACATAGTTGAATAACTATTATCAGGTACATGATCCTTGTCTTTTTCAAAATTCCATGTGTAATAGACAATTGGTTAGACAATTTGAAGCCATTACATTTATCCATGTTCCTAGGAGTCCCAATAATTTGGAAAATCATACGGCTAATGACATTATTGTTGGTTGTGAAGCTTCACTATATTCTTAAGTTAGAGTATTGTTTCACCCATGTTTGGATCCCAATACCTAATAGGGGGAGTGTGGGGATAATTCACCCCCACTATTACCGCAAAGGGGGATGGTTATAACCTTTTAAACCCTCCCCCCCACCACTCAATAAGGGTTCATGGGTAGCAGCACTGAAGAGAAATTTTTGGAAAAGTCATTTTGTAAAATGTTGTAATTTCATAGTGAATCTAGACCATTCATAATTAGGTTACATATTTGACGGTAGAGATTATGTTTGTATATTGTTTTCCTATAAGAAAACCCTCTTTTAAAGAGGGCATTGCATTACAACTAAGTAGTAGTGACTAAGTGAGAGAGACTATGAGAGAGTGAAAAGGAGGTTGCACTGGATTATCTTATATGTTTTCTTTATCTAGTTATTTTGTTTATTTTTTTTTATGATCACATTTTCTAACAAATATAGTTTGGCATATTAATTAACAATAACAAGGAAATAAACCAATCATACCAATTCATCATCAATGTGCATCCACATGTACATAATCATTGCATAACCACATCATCATAAAAGGATGTAAATAAAAGAAGTCCTCATGCTCGTCACCAACATACTCCTCATCATAATAATATGAGGAGTCCTCATACTCATAAACATCATTTTCAACCCATATGCGAGGAACATCTCCCCTCATCATGTCTCATATCCCCTAGGTGACCACTGCTATGTGACGCACTGTCAAACACCATTCAGTGGGTGGTTGGTAGCACATTGTGATAAGCTCATCATCCAGATGTTAATATTTGTTGTTTAAAACCCCCTCCAATAGTTGATTAATGTGTCTATGTTGTCCCTCTAGGATGGTCTTGACACTTTGTCTCTTACGTTGTGCTCAGTGGGAAGGATTGACCTATCGACCCTAGTGTGTTGCCCCTAAAAATTATCGAGGGGCATCTGAACCACATCTACACACATAAATGAAGAATCACTAGTACCATGATCATATAATAAAATATAGCTACAATCTATGCTAGTGTTGTAAGAACATCTATATTCATAATGCGTAAATCATACATATCTTCAGGCCTCTAGGATTGGATGCGAGGTAGTGTTGGCACTGGGTTTGCTTAGAAGTCCATTTTTTCATATGGGTAGCCGTCTATGACTACTGGGAATTGTTACCATTGTAAGAAGAAACCCTAGTTTAATACATTGCCCATGACACCACCTTCTCATCGCACCTTCATCTCTACCCATTGGCACATCTTGGGTTTCATCATCCCACCACATTGTACCACGATGTGAGTTCACAATGTCGCCACACTCGAAGAAGAAGAATGCACATATGAAAGTGGTGAAGACAAATTCTCCACATTGTCAACTACAATGGTTCAATCGGTGTTGAAACACTGTGAAGAATACTTGGTCCCACCCAAAGTAGGTCCAATCTAGCACCTTATCCATAATGAGAATCCGACTGCAAAAGATCTTTTGGGTCCAACTCAATCTCAACACTGGTCTGACACCCGCTACTATATCATGTGTCTCCAAGATCTGTATGTCGACCAGGAGTATAGTGGATTTGTGTAGTTGTGCACCATCCATGTAGTGATTCACTAAGATATCCTCCATATACACAACGTAGAAAAAACCAGTTGTGTTTCACATATGACCCCCAGTAGTGAAATTTATGTTATGAAATAGACATCTTGGAGGGTGAGCTCTATGCGCTCACCCAGGTAAAGGCCCAGAATTCACAGTCCCAGTACTCAATGATCTTGTTCGGCATTAGTCCTAACGATATCATCAAGGGGTTCTCAATAAACTTGAGTATCCCTTATCATGCAAGGGTATCTAGACATGACTGATTGTTGCATATGTCCCACCTAATGTCCACAATGTACCTCTATCTCTAGTTCATTGTCATCCTGCATTCCATCATCAATTGAGGGTTAATCAATAGTTAAATGATTTTTTTTATTGAGATGGACAAATTTCTCAACAAATGTTAAGACCTAGGTCACTCCTAAGTCGTTGCTTTTCTCCTGCTAGGTGTGACCTTAGGTCTTTCTTGTTCCTCCAACAATTGTGACATGGTCATAAAATTCGAGGAAAATCCTCTGACCTGGGTAAGTCATGACATGGTCATAACTTTCAAGGGAAATCATATGACCCGGGTTATTGAATTCCCATTGAAAGTAGTGACCCGACCCTAAAAACCTCAAGGATTTTCTAGGGACCCTTGGATGCCAAGAATAAGAAATAAACTAGACATAAATGAAGAGGAGGTTGTGGCTAACCTACAAATCATGGAATTTAAATCTGATGGTTGAATCAAGAGAAATAAACATCTGTATTTTTAAGCTCTCCACACTCATCCAATGGTGAAAAGTGAAAATGACACCTATTATGATGGTCCCACCCACATTTAAGCTCATTTTGGACCCGTTTTTCTTTTGATCCTTACGAACTCATATGCCAGATCTATTTTTTGCATCATTCTCACCATTGGAATCATGGTTCTATGTTATCTAGGATTGAATTATTTTATGTGGATGATTTTCATAGGATTGGGATTCCACCTAGTATATGATATTTCACTCATCCACATATGTTGGCCCAGGAAATGAGTATAAGGAAGAAGTTCTCGCGCGTAGCCAAAAAAGATGCGTCGTGCGCACGACAGAAACAAAGGAAGATAACAAAGGAAGCAAAGGACCCGCGCAGGTAGAATAGAGAGGTGCACGACGAAGGAAATGCAAGTGCAAAAGTGTGCAAATGATAATTGCTGGAAAGCGACAGATACATAATCTAGATCATGGTTGTTTACGACAGTGTAAGCTTGCAGCTACGCATGTATGAGAGGATATTTGTAAGTCAGGCCAATAGTGCCTCGAGTGAAGTCATGATCACCACAACTGTAGCTTGAGGGGCTATTGATGATGACAATTAACAGACTGCAGTAATGCCTGTGGGGTCATGTAAAATAGTATAAATAGGAGGGATGCAATAGTTATAAGGTTGGATTTTAGTAGCTTATTATTGATTGTGATTATGTTTTAGGTCATTTCTCTAGTAATAGTTCTCCTAGTCAGTGGTAATCCATGGTGAAGGATGCCAATTTTGTTCTAATGTTGTAGAGATCAGAGAAGAGGAGACTCATGAATAGTCTGGTAGTGATAGAGGGCGTTGATGAGCCACAGATCTGGCTGTTGTGTGCACAGACCGCTAGGAGTAGCTGTAGGGTAGAAGAGAAAACTAGAAAGCATGAGAACCATAAGTACGAGTCTTAAAAACATATCTTAAGATTAGTCTGCATCCCATAGACTACAAGGTGCTGTATCCTTTTCTCATGCTAGATGAAGAGCACCTTGGTGGTTTTTCCCGGATGGGTTTCCACGTTATCTCTTGCGTCTGAATGAATGATTGATGTGGTGAATGTTTAAGTGAATGGTTACTATATTCTTTCTGTATAATGTTAAATGTTGTTTAAATATTTGATGATATTTTGTAATCAGTAGATGAATGATTGGAAAGGCGTCACTGAAATGAACATGTATATATCGGCTTGTATGCTTTGTCTTGAGTCAGGACTTGAGTCATAGGTCTGATTGGTATGAGTCAGCTACGCCACACAAGTTGCACCAATTGCGAGGTGGAAAGGAAGGTCAAGTCAAGTGTGATGACATGTACTTGTGCTCAGTCATGCAAGATTGACTCCTTTGTCCAGTTGTCATGTTGCCTTCTTTGAGCTCCTTGGCTGCGAGCCAAGGGACTATAATCCATCGACGATCATGGAAACATGGTTTCGATGGTTACCCATCGAAGAGGTGTCTCGGGTGAGACTGAACCTACTTCATGGGTTTTACCGACAGATCTTGCTCTGTCGGGCTGGTATCTTGGGTATTTTTTGGGTTAACGGGCTACGCAGAACCTGGGTCATGTGAGTTAGGAAAAGTGGCCAACAAATGGTTATGTTGCTGGGACCTTATTGATCAAATCGAGGTAAATGTTGTGGTACCCAACGAAGAAGGAGATAGAATTATGACTGGATTCTAAAATGCCGACATTCACGCAAGAAGAGAGCACAGGAACATGGTGGAGCACAAAGAAAGGGATAGATGAATATATGTACTATGAGATTCATGAGATCCTCTTTGATGAGTTCCCCATGTTACTACTTGAATGGCTGTTAAGATTGGTGACTAAGGAGACCAATTTCCAGAGAAGGGAGACTGTTGAGTGGAGTGACTAGTTGGGTCATGAGGTAACCAGTCTCAGCGATTAAGTCGTGCAGTCTGTGAAAGGGATATGCTCTATAAGAGTTAGCCTGTAATATGGAAGGTGGTAAGAAGAAATGTTCCATGGAAGTTTTGAGGATGAGTTGGACACTGGATTCTTGAAAAGTGGAAGGAGGTTTCGGTCACGAAAGAGGAGAAAGGTAGCAGGAGGCAAAAGAGCATATAGCCTACTCATGGAGGGTGAATATGGATGTGAGTGACACCTAGATGAGGGGTCCTGCGATGAAGAGGAGGAGTATAATCTGATTTATGAGAGGGTAGAATTAGGAGAGTATGCAGAATCCCCGAGGATAAGACGTGACTACGACATTCCAGAAAGATCCCCTAAAGTGAGACCTAGAAGTTCCTCACCTGAACCACTTGTGAACAGTAGCAGTCCTATTGTCGGGACTAGTGAGCAAGGAATCCCATTAGTAATCCTAGTAAATATGGTAAATCTGGGGAATCCAGTGAACAATCCTAGCACCACCCTAATGGCAGGGACAGCCGTTAGATTACCTACCTTTAATGGGAATGGAACTGAAGACCCATAACAACATTGGTTCCTTTGTGAATCTTTTTGGATGGTATGCTTAGTCCGTAATGCAGATATAAAGAAGGCATAGATGATCATGACCTTAAAGGGTCACACGCTGGATTGGTTGATGAAATTTTGTGCAGTACCAATCAGAACACCACAAAAGACTCTTGAGGATATTCAACAAGCAATGATCTCGGAGTTCAGAAAGCCCCAATCTGAGTCCCAATGTATTACCAAGATCAAGGATATTAAGCAGGCTCCGACAGAGACCGTATGGGATTTTGATCAGTGGTTTAAAACGTTGATGGCCAAAGTTAGCTTCTAGATGTCGTATGTGCAACATAAATAGTGGTTTATTGTTGCATTGCTACCACAAATTAGAGGACCACTCATGCAGCAAAATATCGTGACACAGATGGAGGAACTGCTAGAGGCCTTCCCTATTTGGGATGGTTCCGTAGGAATGATACAGATTTAGTCGCAATTGGCTAATTTGACAATTCAACTCCAGGACATAAAAAGAGGAAAATAAGTACACGAAGATCTCGGGTATACGTGATGCCGGACCAATGGACATACCAAAGATGAATGCTCAGCCTATATGAACTACATCTCATCCGGTGCGTCAAACACATTGAATGCCCAAGGTTTTCCCTGGTGCAATATCTGCCAAACAAGAGGACATCGTGATGTAGATTACATGTTCATGCAAAAGATGGTATGTACACTAGCCAGTTTTTATTTTAAATTTTGTAAATCTGTAGGCCATGATGAAAAATATTGTATGGATTACCAACTCATGACAGAGAAAATGGTAGATGCATATCTAATTAAGACTGAGGAGCAAATAAAGATTGAACATGATGTGCCTCAGTTTCCACCTACACAACAGTTTCAGAATATGGCCCCATATAACTTGTATCAATAGTAGTACTAGCAACTGCAATACCTTCTACAACCACCTCAACTTTAGCTAAGAAGGGGGGGGCAATTATAGGGGCCAAGGAGGAGGAGGATTTGGACGAGGGAGAGGGCCAATAGTATGTTACAGTTGTGGAGTACCGGGCCATTATGCTAGGGACTTCCTTGAACCTACAAAGACTTGCTCATATTCCAGACAAGAGAACAATGTAGAGCAATGTCCATAACTCATCACTCAATGCCAAGCTCAGATGGTTGGAGCAGTTAACCCAGCACTGAACCCTGCACCAAATCCTGTGCCAAATTATCCCAACCCGAATGCTAATGTCAACATACAGATGATAGTCTCTGAACCACGAGAACCAAATATAGCAGTGGTAACAAGGGGAGGTGTTGCGACAGGTGCAGACCAAGCTACACAGATAGAACCTGCGACACAAGCACAACTACAGGTGCGACCTGCTGCACAGAAGAAGGCACCACTTAATGTCCAAGAACAGAAGCAAATATTTATGGACATATGCCTAGAGTTCATAGGGATGGAACAACCATCCACCTCAGGCCAAGTTAAAGATATGCCTAAATGATTCCAAAATATATTCGAACAACAGACTATGAACAAAAGTGTAGATAAGGTTAGTAAGCTCAAACCATTCCTGTCAAGTTGTTTGGTGCTAATTCATGACAAGGATCTACTTGCAGAGTTGGGAACACTTATCAAAACAATTCCAGAGAAAGAATCACCAGTAAAAAGGGTTAATAGTGTCAAGATGAAGTTCAAAATGGGACATGAGATCAGGATGTCAGCACAAATCGACGATTACGACATGAACTATATCATCCTTTACCTGGGATCCAATGTTAACATCCTAATTCACCAAGCACATGAAATAATGGGAAAGCCACCCCTGTTGGTCCAAGTGGATATTGAAGGATTGCACACTTTTGTGGACTTCGAGGTCATCAATATAGTAGACGATACTAACCCCTATCCCACACTGCTGGGAATTGGTTGGGTAATGGAAATTCAAACTATCATAAACTTCAAAAGAAGGACCCTATCGTTTGAGGATGAAGAGATGAGGGTGGTTGCTCCCCTCGACCCACTAGAAGGACAGAGATACATTGAACCGGTGTTTAACGAAGGGAAAGGTGATCACCTCAATAACATCTATAATGTCACTTCCCTTAAGGAGGACTACATCAATCCTACTACAGATGGAAACCTGAGCTAGAGATGCTCAAGTTCAAGTACATCGGACTCAGGGGAGGCACTTGAGAACTGGCAGAACTGATTACATGAAGTCTCCACAAGGACATGTGCCAGGGTAACTAAGTTTTTTTGACGAGTAGGAGCTCTCTCGTGACCACTACCTACATATGAAGGATTTCCCAACTTGGCAGCATTCTTGAATGAGTTTGAAGAATTGGTAACAGATCCGCATCGACTATCTATGTTGGAATTTGCATTAAAAGCTACACCCGCATGATGGTGGAGTACACATAAAAGTTCTATAACTGAATGGTCGCAGTGCAGAAGGCTGTTGGAAGTAAGTTTTAGATATGAGGTCGCAACTATGATGCAAATGTTTACAGGGTTATCAGACCCTGTTGAACACTTGGAGCAGTGTTCAGTAGCATTTTCAAGCTACCCGCATTAGGAGTGGGTTCACCATTTCATCCATACCCTTGAAATGGTGCCTAGAGGCTGGAATGCATCTATGGAGATGCACTAGGAAACAAGGGAATGGGAAAAGATCACGCAAAATTTCACTTACAAATTCCAGTTCGCAGACGAGCAACCGACAGTTGATATTGCACTGACGATAATTAAGGAGAAGATATTTGCTGAGATCCCGCTAGAGATTGTGTATTCTCAAACATATACTGCGCATTCCCACCAATGCTGTGAGATAGTTCAACATTAGATGACATGCTATAACCTGTCTGGAGACCCAGAGGATGATTTGACTAACATCAATATTCCAGAGTTGAAAGGATCGCACGAAGTAGAAGGAAGCGACATTTCTAGTGAATAGTTCATCGAGCCGCTAAATATCAAGAAAGTTAACATTGGATCAGAGGAAAATCCAAAATTTGCTAACATTGGAGACTATTGGGATGAACAGAAAGTAGACAAAATAATTGATCTATTACATGAATTCCAAGACCTATTCCTAACAAACTTCAAGGAGAAGAAGTTAATAGTAGGAGATTTGGGTGAAATGAAAATTCCACTCAAAACCGATGCAAGACCGATAAAACAATGCCCCTACAGACTAAATATGTGCTATAAAGAAAAAGTGAAAGCAAAACTTGAGTGCATGCTAGAAGTAGGAATCATTGAACCTATTGAAGAATAAGATTAGATAAGTCCTATAGTGATCCAAGACAAAAAGGTGATAGGAGAGGTAAGAATTTGTGTCGACCTTAGGAAGCTAAACAATTCTTGCTTACATGATCCATTCCCAACACCTTTTACAAATGGAGTCTTGGAAAGCATTGGGGGACAATAAATGTACTCATTCACATACAGATTCTTAGCTATCATTAAGTCAGAATTGCACAAGAGGGCTGCCACAAAACAACCTTTGTAATAGAATGGGGATGCTACCAATATATGGGAATGCCCTTTGGCTTTAAAAACACCCCTGCTATTTTTTCTAGAGTAGTAGTTTATGCTTTTAAAGATTTCATTCATAAGTTTCTTGAAGTATATTTTGATGATTAGGTGGTATTTGGTCTGATAAGAGACCATATTGAGAATCTGCGCATGATGCTGGAAAGGTGTCGCCAGTATCAAATTGCACTGAATTTGAGAAAATGTATATTTTTTGCACCATTTGGTGTATTGCTAGGCCATGTGGTATGCCGCGACAGGATCTTGGTCGATCCTGCGAAGGTGGAAATTATTTTGGACTTGCCGCTGCCTACATCGGTAATGCAACTCAGATCCACACTGGGACATATGGGATATTATAAAAAATTTATCAGAGGATACACCGAGATAACCACCCCAATAGAGATACTGTTGAAGAAGGATGTCAAAATTGAGTCGAACGAAAACTGTCAGGAGAGTCTGGATAAGATAAAGTTCAAAATGGATACCACGCCAATATTGATATTCCCAGACTGGAAAAAGGAATTCCATGTGCATGTTGATGCATCATCAATTGCGCTGGGTATAGTATTAAGCTAACCAGGAGATGGCGCCATTGACCATCCAATTGCATTCGCAAGCAGGAAACTATCCACAATAGAGAAAAACTATACCATAACTGAAAGAGAAGGGCTTGCAATGGTCTAAGTGCTACAAAATTTCAGACATTATCTACTGGGTGGACACTTCAAAATGTTCACTGATCATTCTTCCTTAAAGTACCTGGTCAATAAGCCAGTGTTGGGGGGGAAGATCTGCCAGTGGCTCCTCCTATTTCAAGGATTTGACTTTGAAGTCGTTGTGAAGCCAGGATGAATGAATGTTGGGCCTGATTACTTATCACATATTGAAAGTGGGGAGGAACCCACCATCCTAGAGGACAATCTACCAGATGCACAACTATTTTCTATTGATGTTGTCGATAAAGAATTTGATGCTATTATACACTTATTGAATACAAGATATGCACTTGAAGGTTATTCAACATGGTAAAGGAAACAACTAGTTGTCAAGGCCTCAGACTACAAGCTGATCGCGATAGAACTCTATAAGTTGGGACCAGATGAAATACTACGTAGATGTGTCTTTGATCATGAAAGACAATGGGTAATGGCTGAAGCGCATGTGGGTGTTTTAGGAGGGCACTACGCCGGGAAGGAAACGATGTGTAAGATTTTGCAAGATGGACTCTGGTGGCCAATGATACATATGGATACAAGAAAATACAACCACGATTTTCACAAGTGTCAAAGAACAGGGAAACCATCATGGCGTGATGAAATTCCACTTGTGCCACAAATTACACTGCAGGCCTTTGATAATGGGCAGTGGATTTTTTTGGCCCTATCAATCTGCCAGGGAAACGTACTGGTGCACACTATATTATAACTACCACATATTACTTGACAAGATGGGAAGAAGCGGCACCTGTGAAATATTGTATCACCGCAACTACGCCAAAGTTCCTTTTTGAAAATTTAGTCATAAGGTTTAGTTTCCTAAAAATCCTTATCAATGACCAAGGTACACATTTTGTAAATAAGCTAATTGTTGAACTGACTATAGAATTCCAAATCCAACACAAGAAGACAACACCCTACCATCCTCAAGTAAATGGAACCATGGAGGACTTCAATAAGATACTAGAGAATTCTTTTACTAAGGTCTGTAATGTGCATAGATATGACTGTGACCCGAAAGTCTCAGCAGTATTATCAGCCTATAGAACAACATGCAAATGACTGAATGGATACACCCCTTTCCATTTAGTCTATGGACAAGATGCAGTATTACCCATGGAGTACATTGTGCCAAGCTTGTGAATTGCTGCACTAACAGAGATGACAAATACCGATGATATAGAAGAAAGACTTGTGCAACTGATTCAAATGGAGGAAGAACGTTCATTGCGGGTTTCCATCAAAATGTGGAAAATAAGTGGAAAAAAGTGTGGCATGACCGCCACATTAGAACAAAGTAGTTCAAAGTTGGTGGACTCATTCTAATGTATGACAACAAGTTTCTCAAGCACCCAGGTAAGCTCAAAACACACTGGTTAGGTTTGTATGTAGTTGTGCACATTACTGAAGCATGCACGGTAAAACTACATAAGATGGATGGAACACTGGTCGCAGGTATGATCAATGGAAGCCGCTTAAAACCATACTGTGATGACTACGACATGGCCCCGTAAGGCTGAGGTGCACAACCAAAAAAAAGTAATTGAAAAAGGTGTCATGTAGATCGCACCTTCTCATATGTCCCTTGCTTCATGGATCGAGACGAGCCACATGAGAGTGTTGGGGGCCTGTTGGCCTGAGAAAGGAGCATAAGGAATAATTTCACACGTGCAACCAAAGAAGATGCTTATGCACATGACATAAAAAAAAATATTGTGAAGGAAGAAAAAGACCCATGTAGGAAGAATAGAGAGGTGCGCGGCGAAGGAAAGGCAAGCACATAAGCACGTAGATGATAATGACTGAAAAATGACATATACAGAATTCAGATCATGGTCATTTATGGAGGCGTAAGCCTACAATTACACACGTATGAGAGGATATTTGTCAGTCAGGTCGATAGTGCCTTGTGTCAAGTCATGATCACCATAGCTGTATCCTGAGGGACGACTGATGGTGACAGTTAACAGATTGTCGGTATGTAGTCAACCCTACGGGGTCATGTAAAATAGTATAAATAGGAGGGATGCAATAGTTTTAAGGTTTGATTTTAGTGAATTTTAGTTGCTTACTATTTATTGTGATTATGTTTTAGGTTAGTTCTCCTATAATAGTTCACCTGTTCAGTGGTAATCCATGGTGAAGGATGACACTTTTTTTGTAATGTTGTAGACATCAGAGAAGACGAGACTCAAGAAGAGTCAGGTAGTGATAGAGGGGGCTGTTGAGCCACGAATCTGGATGTTGTGTGCGTGGACCACTAGGAGTAGATGTAGGGTAGAAGAGAAAACTAGAGAGCATGAGAACCATAATTCTGAGTCTTAAAGACATATCTTAAGATCAGTCTACATCCCGCACACTACAAGGTGTTGTATCATTTTCTCATGCCATATGAAGAGCACCTTGGTGGTTTTTCTCAGATGGGTTTCCATGTTATCTCTTGCGTCTGGATGAATGATTGATGCGGTGAATGTTTATGTGAATGGTTACTATCTAATTTTTGTATAATGTTAAATGTTGTTTAAATCTCTAATGTTATTCTGTAATCAGTAGATGAATGATTGGAAAGGTGTCACTGAAATGAACATGTATATATCGGCATGCATGCTATGTCTTGACACACAACTTGAGTTGTAGGTCCGATTGGTATGATTTAGCTGCGCCACAATTTGCGCTAGTTGCAAGGTGGAAAGGAAGGTCAAGTCGCACGTGATGACATGTATTTGTGCTCATTTGTGCAAGACTGACTCCTCTGTCCAGCCATCCTATTTCCTTCATTGAGCTCATTGGCTGTGAGCCAAGGGAATATAATCCCTTGACAATCGCGGAAACATGGTTTTGACAGTTACCCATCGAAGAGATATCTCGGGTGAGACTACACCTGCTTCGTAGTTGTTGCCATCGGGGCTTTCTCTGTCAGGCCAGTATCCCAGGTATTTTTTGGGTTAATGGGTTGCGCAGAACCTGGGTCATGTGAGTTAGGAAAAGTGGCCAACAACATATTACTATGAACTCATCACTCATTTTCCTACTTGTGGACTCCCAGACTTATGGCCTTTAAGGCATTTTGTTGTTTCATATTGTTGCACACTCACGAGCCCGCTTCTCCATCCATATTGCAAAACTTACAATTTTTCTACCATTCATCAGCCCTCAAGGAAATTACCATGAGTTTCCTACCCCCCATCATTTCCATATGCTATCATCCATCCATTATTTCATTTAGTCATTCATTGGACACTTCTCTCTTTGTTTTCCCTCCTTATCTTGTTGAGGTGTCCATCCACCTCGAAAATCATTACATAATGACAACCATTACATAACAGTGCTTTTAATCACTTTCTTTTCTTAGGTGTTCACACCTATGGACACCATTACATTCAAGTTCTATTCAATTTTCCATTTTCAATGTCCATACATCAAGGAAACCATTAAAAAATGATGCTCCTTACAACTCATGTAGATAGTGTATCATCTCATTTTGTGGTGGCATCTCTAGTTACCTTTTTTCTAGAGAATTCCATTATGAGTCATCCATGGATTCATTCTAACTTAATTATCCCTTTGATTCGACGTCATTACTCCCCTATTCCCCCTCCATGAGTCCCCCTCAACATTGCAATTGTGTCTCCTGGTACCCCAGTTGTGGTTTTCCCTTGATATCATCACAACTCCCACACATGATTCCAATACAGTCACTCTTTCATATTCTAAACAAAGGAAGTTCAAGTCAGCACTCAATTACCTTTGTATTCCCCTCCAACTTGGTGTATCGGTCCACCATTCATCTCTATACATTATTTGGTCATATTCCTCATTCTACCTTCAAGGAAAAACCATTCCCTTGATGGTAGTAGGTATCCCTTTGTAGACATCAACACATATATTCCAAGGATAGACCTATATGCACCCTATACCTTGGCCCCATGACCATGATTTATGGGCTCCCTTATACTAATTGATGGGATACCTATGCTCCCCTTATATTGGTTATTTATCACGTGCTCAAATTAATCTCATCATTACTCCATTGACAATCATACAAGTTGATGGTTCTCTAACTTGATTAGTTGAAGACAACGAATATCCTTGACTCTAGTCATCGCGTGAGTCTCTTCCAAATCCCCCCATTCATATGCTTCCTGTGGTAAATGGGATGCATTGGAGATAGTGTGTGGAATGCCTCTAGTTATATGCATCCTTTGGTATCTAGTTTAAAATGCATTTCCTTTGACCTATTTGATTCAAATATTCAGTTTTTTGAGTCACCTATGAGGAATGAATTTCCTATATACTCCTTCCAAATCTTGGGCCCCTTCAATTTCAGTAGGGCAATAGTTACTATGATTCTACATTCCATTGGGATGCCAATTTTCCAACATGTGTTATTTAGATCTTCCATGGTTGGACCATGATTATGTACCCATTATATATTCTGATTGGGTCTCTCATTAACCCTCATGATGTAGTATATCCAACATTTGATCATGTATTGATGAGGCACTTCTTGGTATATATCCAATTTTATATCGGTACACACTACAAAAAATTTGAATTTTAGGGGGGATTGTCTTCCACACTTTTGAGGGTGGTTTTTTATTTGGAGGTGGTATTTACAAAACCACCCCTAATATCACCAACCCTAAAAGTTTGTACTTTTAGGGGTGGTTCTGGAAGAGATAAAAAATGCCCCTAAAAGTGACTTTTGGGGGTGGTTCTAAACCCACCCCAAAAGTGACTTTTGGGGGAGGTTCTAAACCCGCCCCAAAAGTGACTTTTGGGGGAGGTTCTATACCCTCCTTGTAGACACCTATTGATGTGGTTGTAGACCCCCCCAAACATTCCTTATTACAAACCTTTGGGGGTGGTTACAAACCCCTCTCGTAGGCACCTACGAGGGCATTTTCAAACCCCCCTCATATGTACCTACAAAGGCGGTTTCAACCCCCATAGGTGCCTAGAAGGGCAGGTCTAAACCCCCACTAAAACTCCATCTTACAAACCTTTGGCTGTGGTTTTAACAAAACCACCCCCAATAGCACCGACATTAGAAGTTTGGAATTTTAAGGGTGGTTATGGAAGAGATTAAAACTAAAGCTAAAAGTGACTTTTGGGGCTGATTCAGAACCCATCGTATGAAATCTTTATTACAAACCTTTGGGGAAGGTTATAAACCCCCCTCGTAGGAACCAATAAGGGAGGTTTGAAACTCCCCTTGTAGACACCTACAGGGGTGGTTCTAAACCCCTCCTAAAGCTTCATCCTGTAAAACTTTGGGGGTAGTTATGAAACCCCCTCATATAAACCTATAGGGGGGGATTTTGAGCCCCCCTTGTTGTAACATACAATGGCAGTTTTGAACCCCCCTCGTAGTGACATATGAATGTGGTTTGGAAGCTCCCTCATATAAACATACAAAAATGGTTTGAAAACCCCCCTATAGCCATAATAAATCATAATAAAATATATTTTATTAAAACTACCAATATTGCAATATCATTAGGGAACAGAGGAATCAAACCACCAACCTCCTGCTTGTAAGGACGGTGCTCTTCCATTGAGATAGAACCCTTTAAGAATTGGGAAAGGAGCAATATTAACACCAAGATTTCATCATTTGTAATTATAAGAAAATATAATAATATCTAAATAAAACCATGCTTAAAATCCACTTTATATACAAAGACAACCATGATTAAAATCACTCCTCAGCTTATGCTCATATTTATTTTCAACCACCTAGATAATCTCCCTATAAGAAACCCTTCTATCAATAGACAAATCAACGATTTGAATTGGTTCACAGGAAAAATCCATAGTCTTTTAGCATGTTCATTGTTTAGCCATTGAATTCCCAAAGATATGTAATGAAACCCACCCCATGCAAAACATAACAATAGTGTAAAACAAAGCACTAATGATTTCACTTAATTTGAGGTATGATTTGGGTTTTCGACCACTAGATCCTAAGTATCTAATATCCCTATTTTTAGTACCTACTACTACAAAAGAAGACAATGCAAATTACAACCACAAAGCTCGATATATAATATAGTTTACAACAAATATATAAACATGTACATGAGGCAGTTTGTCAAGTACACCACCAATACATATAATGATATGATTGACGTTGGATTGATTATAATTTTTATGCTGGAAATAATTGGACATGCTAAGATCTAAGAATAGAAACAAGACTCTAAACATCCTAGTGATTGATCATCTTCAAATAGAATTTGCAAACAACCTGTAAGGTAGGAAATATTTAGCCATGAGGCTTGCTTAACCGGAAAAAATGAGATTCATACTTCTCCTATGTAACTCTAACAACAATGTATAGCTCCAAAATAACATTCATATACAATATTTTTAGGCATTCAACAACATGTTTGAAAACAACAGCTTGTAGATCTATTGTAATACTACTATTGGGTGTTATAATGTCTAAATTAATTCACCCAATCTTTAATTATCGACCGGGGTTGGTAGGCTTAGAGTTGACACAAAATATATGCGAAGCTAGAGGGGTTCTTATGGTGTCGTGGAAATATTTTAACAAAAAAAATATCGAAAGATCTTTCAAAATGAAAAACTGAGTCAAACTCCTAAGAATTCAACTATTAAGTTAATTAAACCAAGACAAAATATTAAACTAAATAATTGATACTTTATTAAACTGAAAATGATACTATTAACAACTAATCTTTAAATTGGAAAGTAAGAGGAAAGGAAAACCTAATTAATAAGCAAGTAGAAAACTTAATAAAGAAAATTAATTAAAAAGAAACAAGTAGAAAACTTAATAAATAAAATTAAATAGAAAGAAACAAGTAGAAAACTTAATAAAGAAAATTAAATAGAAAGAAACCACGGGGTCTTCACTTAGCGAAACCATGCCATAGCACGTTCGTTCATGGCATATGAAACAATACCCCTATTTTCAAAAAATATTGGAAAATACCTCCCAAAATCATGTTTTTTAACCCCCTCCCAATATGCCTTCCCAATTTTAAAAAACCCCTATTTTCACTATGTATTGCATGTATCCATTTTTTCATTTACATTTTTTATACCCCTTTATATTTTGACCTAGTATATTGACATGATACCCCACATGCATTCTACAATGCACCTTGCTTCTTTCGATGTATATTGTGGATGCACATTACTTCACCGATAGAGATCACATTCATTTCCTAAATTAACACTAGTTTGTCATTTTTTTAGGTGCCTGCACAAGATCAAAGCTTAAGGAAAAAACATACAATGTGAAAAAGTTCAAATCAAAGTGCTAGCTAGGGATAACAAGTGGATGACCTCCGACAGGATTAACATTGATAATGTGTTAATTGAACATATACAACAAATAATTTTTTTCTAGGTGTTTAAAATTTTGTAACATTGCATATAGAGTGCACCCCTATTAGGATATTAGTCAATGGTCACATACTCATCATGTCTCACATAAATACTCCAAACTTTAAAATGATTAACAATTGATGAGGATGGATGTTCAAAAACCCATTGGAAACAATGACAGATATGAATGTGATAACTCCATGGATTTGGTATGGATGAAGATTTGTCCTTGATAAGGGATAACAACTACAAATCATTGAAACAATGGGGACAATCAAAAGTGGTCGATGTAATTTGTCTTACACCAATTCTCACATGATGAGGCTTTTATTCATCCAAATCATTGCTAAAGTTTGTGCAAGTGATGGAATCAATTAGGGGAAAATTGCAACTTCCCACCTTACAAAATATGGATATAATAAGGTGCACATGGAGAACATGGAGGCCACATTTAAAGCACATTTGCAATGGGACGTGTAAGAAAAATGAGATTCTTGTCTTAAAAGTGATTTGAGTGTTCATTTAGAGCCCTTTACTGCTTTAGTAAGCTAAGAACACAAGTTAAATGTTATTGGATGATTCTTAGGCCATTTATAGACATTGACCTAAGAATATCCTCAACCTTGTGCTAACTAGATACTAGTCCACTTGTCTCCTCAACAATGAGTGGAAAAATGATCAAAAAACATTCAATTATCAGCCATGTAAACTCTATTTGTATATTTGTCTTCATTATATGTTGCACTGATATAAGATTTGTACAAAATCTCATCTCTTAAGAGCTTACCCAATGAAAAGGAACACAATAACCATGTAGTAAAGAATTTTAAGGTCTTCTGAGTTTAAGTTTTAAATTTCAAGTTTGGCAAATTACTACCCATATACACTAGTAGAAAAAGAGAAATTAATGACTAAAAAAATGACTAAAATCAGGCTATAAACGACTATTTTTGAGTCGGTGACTAATAGTAGCAAATTTCCACTATCTTATAGCTAGTCGTATCTCACTAGTCATTAATAGCTTGACTTAGTAGTCATTTATTTAGTCATTGATTTAGTCATTGATAGACAATTATTTAGTCATTGACAGACAATGCTTTAGTCATTGATAGTCAATGATTTAGTCATTGATAGTTAATGATTTAGTCATTGATTTAGTCACAGATTTAGTCATTGATTTATTCACTGAGTGAGTCATTGATTTAGTCGTTGATTGAGTCACTGATTGCAACCATTAATGACCAAATATACGACTAAATAAACTACTAGATGTTAACATATTAATGACTAAGCTAAATACGACTAAGATACGGGAAATTAGCTACTAATAGTCGTATATATGCGAATTTAGTCATTTTTGTAGTCACAAATTTTTGATAGGGCACGGAGGAATTGAACTACCAACATCCTGCCTATAATTAGGCAGGCACTCTACCATTGAGCTAGCACCATTTAAGCAGTTGTTATTTCTTGACAATGATGATATTCAAACAAAATTATGATAGATATCAATCTACAAACTACATAATTATTACTATTACAACTTACCAGTAACTAGTATTTATGATAAAATAATTCCTGAGAGCTATGTACAATTTTCCTTGTAACTAAAGCTAATAAAAATACCACAAATAATCTTACCAAAGAGATTTAGTGATGAGTACCTCTTCCCATTCTTCATCACTATCATTCTCATAGTCCAAAGAAGATTCCTTCCTGAAAGGATTTCGAAGCCCAATGCCATCATTGCATAAAAAACAAAGAGTTAGAAACACAACTTTCCCTCTTGTCTACTGCAATAATAAGAATTCATGAGCTTCAAGGTGTTTTAGATGTTCCTCATCATGGTCTATCAAATTTAAAACACAACCTGTTGCTTTGATAATTATTAAGCTTAAAATTATGCAAAGTATATTCACCTTTTCTTTGAGAAGGTTCCATAATAAGCAGGTCTATGGTTGTGATCAAACTGCAAAAGGTTTCTTCTCTTATTGTGAATCCTATTTTATCTTTAAATCAAGTGATAAACATTCTAAAATCCAGGAAGATTCAAAAATTTATTGCTAATTGAGACTCGATGATTATCATTTTCAAAATTAGAGACTTGACTCCCTATGCACCGTAATGTCTTGCAAAAATGATCTCTAGGCCTAGAATTCAAAGAATTGCAAGTATTTTGACTTGGGGAATTGCAAGTATTGTAAGTATTTATCATTGAATCATTTATTGTATCTAAGGTACCATTTTGTATGGAGGAGTTATGCTTTGTGAATCATTATTCCTTGGCTGTAAGGGCACCTAATAGTGGATTCAATAATTAAAGAGTCATCTTGCAAATATAAAGAGAAATACCCTGCTCCTACAATGTTGCATCTTTAGAGAAACCTTTAAAGGGTTGTATATTTGGCTTCTAGGTGATGATACTAGTTATTTGAAAGGCATGACAACTGGTTAATCATGAATTAAACTTTAAACACTTGCAAACTATTAGGTATACAAAAATATATATCATCTTTGTGTTGAGATGTATAGCATCTGAAACAAATTCCATGATGATTGGACAACAGTTCACAGAGAGAAATAACCATTGATAAGAACTGGACTTTCATTAGAATGTATGGTCACCTAAAATAAGACTACACTAAAATTTAGATTCTAGTAAGCTTTTGAGATTGACTAAACCTATCGAAAAGGTTGGAGAGACTGGTATTCTACAGTGTTCTTATAATGCACAGTTGCATAAAGGCATATTCTTATCAAGATTTATGACTTTCAAAATGAAGGAATTTACTTGACCATGAAATGCGCATTTATGATAAGGAAAAGGATAGAGAAAATCATGATGAGGTTCATATTCCCCATTTGAACTTCCTACAAGAAACTATTTCTTCGTAAGGGTAATAAAGCATGTCTCCATCTTGCTTGAGTGGAATGTGAAAGTGCCCTGGCCTGATTATTTGATTATGAATTAGTTTTAAGTTCCAATTCCCTTCAGGCCCTATGGCATGTTTACGCCTTCCACTCCAACTCCCCACGTGGGATGCATTGCTTCTTCAATGGAATATAAGAGCCTCACTAAGACCTGGGTCTCGTATTTTGGTGTGGAGTTATATTTACAAGTACAAAGTTCAAGGTTCATGAAGAATTGTTCAAAACCTACCATTAGTACAGCATTATAACATAGGGTATGTTTCTGTGGGAGGATAGAGGAAAGGCAGAGCAAATGGTAAGAGTAAGAGAGGGTCTGACCTCCCCAATTACATTTTTTACTTGCCAAGTTGAAGAAGTTCAGTGCAGAAGTCAAATTCGGCACTATGGACATTGAAGAACTCAAAGCAAGGGCTATGGCTTCCATGCCCAACAAGAAGAGGAAGAGAAAGTAGCCGCCGGCCGCACCCACTCTTATTTAGGAAATTTATTTCCACAAATAATTTGTTCGACAAAAATGGGATAGAACTACAAGTTTCTAGTGCACTATCAGTTCCATTATGTGGCCGCAAGGAAAATGATGTCTTCTTATCCACTTTACAAGATCTACATCCTTCTATTAGATCTCCTACAGCAGAAGAGAAAGATGATAACCTTGTGATTAGATTCTCTCATGGAGATAGTGACAGTGAGGGTGAAGAACAGATCTGGAGAGTGGATCGAAGTGAGAAAGACAGATCATCAAGGAAAAATACAAGTGGTACTTATGCAAGCCAATCACTTGCATCTTCTTCACAGATGGCTACAACAATAGTTAAGGTTGCACATATTGAAGATGGTATTCACAATTCTAAGTCAGGGTTTGAGTGAACAGTTGAGAGTGACTTGATAGATGCTAAAGAATGCATGGATGGAACTGGTGGCCATCCATTCACTCAAGAGTTTAGCTTTTATATCTCTCATAGCATGCAGTTAACTCCCACAGAACTTGTTTGTCAAAATAAAAATGTTGTGGAAACCTCTGTTGATGTTCCTTGATACAAGCAAGGAATTAGGGTTGGGGTTTTTCCCTAGGAAGACAATGGAAGCTAGGATTTCGGAGAAACCATAGAGGAGAAAAGGGAGTACTTGTTCCAATCCCATTTTTATCAAATTATATTCATTTTTATTATCCTATTTGTTTTTTATTGATCCGTGGGGAGTTACCCAATAAAACACCAAACCCACGGTCACTTTTAGCTTTTCCATACCTTAGATATTGTCATTGTCTGCTCTAGGAGGACATCATGGATAGTCCTAGCTTGTTCCCATAACTGCCTCAGATCCATAAAAATGGCCCAAATTGAATACCGAGGCTGCTAGAAGGTGAAACACACCCAATAATGTTTAAAGCAATACCCATATTGGCTTAATTATTGTTGTAACTTGCTGTTATAGGGCCCAAAACTGCCCAGATATGAGGTACATGGGATTTCCTTTCATTGTCCACCGGTGGCATGGATTTCCTAGAATTCATTTTACAACTAAGAAAAAGACAACATCATACTTTAGACCTTCCCATAAAACTCATAAACCAACCCATAAACCCTCATGAAAAATTAAGTGAACACCTTATGGGAAACAATGTGCATGATTCCTCAATGTCAAAACTAAATATCCATTCAGTTGATGCTGTGACCCATTTAGGGAAGAGTGAGACAAATACAGTCCACAAGGTCACGGATCAATACTGTCAACCTCAAAACATATATAAAAAACAAAAAAATCTATTTGCATTTGCAGCAACTGACACAAACTAGCTCCTTCATCTTAGCCTCAAGGTATTAATTGGAATAGAATATATATGCTTTTATCATCTTTTTATAGGAGTTGTCTTTGCAATCCTCATTGTTGTACTTAACAGTCACATTGACCTATTTGCAGCCATCTTTCCAGCCATCTGTTGGAAACTAATGTGTCTCATCTTATCTTATCTTATGGTCTATATTGTATTTAGTGAATGCACATGTGATCGGCAGATGTGTTATGACACAATCATTTTATTACTGTGTGGGTCATGACAAATGAGTTAAGCCATGTATTAGTCATTACAAAGACATCATTAGGAAGTTCTTGTTAGCTGGGTACATGGACCTCATGATTTATGGCACTATTTCCCTATTTGGAATTTGACAATAAAAGGATCCCAATGTGCTTGACAACATTGCTAAGCAAAAAGGGTAGGAAAACATAGGGATATGTGTTTTTTATAACTTTATACCCCTTGAACCTAGGAAAGTGAATCAAATAGAAAGACAATATACTTGGTTACTTCAAAATATTTAGAACACATGAATCACTCATCTATGTGGGGACGCTTTATAAATTAGAATTTAGAAGGTATCCATACCTTGTATTGGACAAGGACATCATTATCTTTCATAGTCTATCTAACAATATTGCCATTCTCATATTCTACAATCAAAACCTCTTTTGTCTTATCCATATGACAAATCATCATCATCTTGATTTTTGACATTGGTCCATTATATAACTGCCTTAGTTGCATAAGTTGAGAACCTATCCCATCAACCATGCCTGAAAGTAATGGAACCTGCATGGGCAAGAAATTGATAAGCCACTTTAATATTTTTGAAATATCACAACAAATAAAATAATCAAACTTCTATCAATGTTTTCATACAATTTAAGATCATATAATTAGATAATCATTAGTGAAGTACTTAACCATTAGAAACTAGCAATTAGTGAAGTACTTCCCTCGTAGCAATGAAGTGTTTTTCCCAACTACTTACAATATGACAAACATTAGCAACAGTTTGGAATTTTCACTTGCTTGCAATTGTGGCAGAGTGTAATCCTCCAGAGAAGTAGAACCACTAGATGTTTAATTGTATAATCATTCATATAAACTCATTTGGAACTTTCTCTTTTTATTTCCCATTTTTCATCATCCAAGTTGATTTTTTAGTTACATGGTCATCAAGAAAATAAATACAGTAGTTCAGTCATCTTAAACCACTGTTTGGATCATATAATATTTGAAGGAAAACAACCCAATGGACTGAAATCCCTCAAA
>LPNX010214915.1:52665-78770 GCA_001517045.1 Pseudotsuga menziesii | reverse complement strand
TTCCTCCAAAATTAATCAATATTATTTTATTATTTTAACTATTATTTTATTATTTTCCTTAGGAGGCCCATTTTAGACCCCAAAATTCCTCTAATGGGTCCCGCCCTCTAGAATGTTTTATTAGTGAAGATTAGGTCGTGGGTATTAAGCCAACACAAATTACAAATTAACTTCCCACGTCCTACATCAATGATCTAGCACAAATCCCAACAAGGCACGCATTCTGGTGACATCTTATAAGGCATGTGCCCAAAAAGAGATGGCCCAGCTATAAGACACAACCACAAATCCCATGCAAGGGAGGAGTAAGCCTACCATGATTTGAACCTAGGTCTTCTTCACATCAATCACACCAAGTAGCCACCATACAATAGCTTGATGGACATGTATATGTGTGCTTGCGTGTGTGTGTGTGTGATGCAAGGGAGGAATCCACACTATGTAGCTGAAGAACACATGTGTCCTCAAAATTTGAGGACACCCAATGTGCATTGAGGACTGGGACTATTTAATGTCATTGATGCAAAAGGGAATATAACCTTCAATAGTCATATTGCCTATCACTTAGGGATTAGAATCTTACTGTACCTCAGAGCAAATAGGTCAACAAAACAATGGAGATCAACTTGTAGTCCAGGATTCAACCTAGAGAGGATAGTTCACTTGAAATCTGTCATTGGGGATGTGAAGTGTAGCATTGAGGGCTAAAACATGTGCTACCTACAATAGTCCAAGTGACATATTGAAGCACATGTCTAACAATAGAGTCACAGTTAAACAGAGGGCACAGGCATATAGATCTGAGATCCTGATATGAATTCAATGAGATCCCCTTAGCTTCCCGGTTCAAAATACACAATTTATTGAATGTGTCCTCATTAGGAAGTTTGCACAAAAAGTAAAATATAATTCCTTTAAGCCCAAGAGTATTCCTTTTTTTCCCATATTCCTTATTGTTGTTCATGAAAAAAAATTAAAGTCTCTTTGGGGTTCAGGCTGATTTTTACAATTTTCTGTCCCTGATTTAGCAGGGGATCTACATGGGGTATTACAGAGCAAGAGAGACATGTTTGAAGACAATTCTTGAGTCCCAAGTCCAGGATCAGGTTACTAACTTACTACATAAGGCTTTCATCACATGCATGCATAGGATATTGAGTCTTGGGTTGAACCCCACTGAACACAGTTGAAATACCATCTTCCATTGGCTTCAGTTGAGACACACCCCTTAAAGGTAGCAGATCGACAGTCTGAATAGAAAGGACATGTTTTATCCTTGAGGGATAAAACATGTGTTACCTACAATATTCCAAGTGACATATAGAAGCACATGCCAAACAATAGATTCACAGTTAAACAGAGGGCATAGGTATTTAGATCTGAGATCCTGATGTGAATTCAATGAGATTTCCTTAGCTTCCCAGTTCAAAATACACAATTTATTGAATGTGTCCTCATCAGGCAGTTTGCACAAAAAGTAAAATATAATTCATCAAAGCCCAAGAATCTTCCTTTTTTGTCCATATTACTTATTGTTGTTCATGAAAAAAATTAAAGTCTCTCTGGGGTTCAGGTTGAGTTTTACGATTTTTTATCACTGATTTAGTAGGGGATCTGCATGGGGTATTAGAAGGTGACATAGACATGTTTGAAGATAATGCTCGAGTCCCAAGTCTAGGATCAGGTTACTAACTTACTACATAAGGATTTCATCACATGCATGCATAGGATGGTGAGTCTTGGGTTGAACCCCATTGAACACAGTTGAAAAACCTTCTTCCATTGGCTTCAACTAAGACACACCCCTTCCAAAAAGTCACGGATCTTTGTATCAGCTCTAAGATACATCAAAAACCTGCCTACATAACCTTATCTACCAGCAGAAGAGATTCATTGTTGGTAGAGGCTAGCACATATTCTTGGATCGGGGTAGAACTATCAATAGATATTAGAAACAATAGCCTCTTCCAGAACTAGAATGAGGAAAATCATGTGATTTCCTAGTGTGGAAAAGAATCTTTGTGGACCAGCTCTATGACTGTCTGAAGCCAAAAAGGAGTGAGCATTGAAAGACAGTTAAGCTGATTTTAGTGGGGAAATGAAAAAAAATGAACTCGAGCTTTCACACATCCTATATATAATGACATCCAAAAAATTACACCAGAATGCTAACAATAAATTGCATCCCTATTCTTGACCTTATGAAACCATATTATTTAATCTGAATTTCATAAATTGGAAAAACTATTCCAAATTAAATGCAAATTTTTTTGAAAGAACTATATTTTTTTATTCTTATTCTTCTCATATTTTGAAATAATCGAAGATATCTCTCAATCTTAGCTGGAAAAGAAATAATACAGATATGACCCACCAGCTTTACAACATCCTAGTCTCAATAAACAAAATTGGACAAGAATATTGACCAAAAATTATATCAATACTCTTTCAGTAATAGAACATTATGTAAACCAACATTCATACTTTAAATATATGTGAAAATAAAGAATGAAATGATGGTATGGATTTTGCATGAGTCAGTTCATAAATATCAATTCAATCCATACAAATATTGATCTAGGAAGTCATCAGCTTACCAAATTCATCAATTGCAGAATAGATACTACCAGAGGAAAGAAGCCTCGCACTAATTTTCATAGACCTTAATCGCAATATTGTATCCACAACACTATTACTGCAAATGCATACACAATGTCTTGCCTATAAAATGGTTCAAACTTTCCCAAACTATTACTGCAAATGCATACACAATGTCCTGCTTATAAAATGGTTCAAAATTTCCCAAATTTGGGAAATATTTGCAGATATCATGAAAAATCAAACCGTCCAATCTCCAACAATACTAAAGGCTTGAACTAATCTTTCCACATACAAGACCCATTTTGATGATTTTGTCCCTTTTCTGAATCCTTTCTTCTATAGTGAGAGGCGTTATGAGTTTATGAGTAATCACTTTTTCCCATAGACCCACCCCTTTTATAAGTCTCCAAATACCTTTGGCTATTGGTGCTTTGGAAAAGAAATGTGGATTCTTTAATCCCCATCCTCCCATTGTTACAGAGAGAAATTCCTATGGCTTGGGGTACCACAACAGACAGCTTGACTCTAGAAATCAAATATCTAACACTAAAGGATCGGACCTCGTACCTTATTCCGGACGGTTGAAGTAGATCCCCATTGAGATTTCCAACTTCAGCTTGAATTGATAAATCACTTCCTCAACAACAAGTAAACAAGACAAGCATACTATACATATGGGTGTTAGATCTATTATAGCATATATAATCAACAATGTATAAGCATTCGAAATCATCCATGGATAAAATATTCATTCAAACATACATTATTGGACAGGAAAAGATATTTCTATTAATATAAAATCAAAGATTACAATGGATACAACCTCTGTCGGCACGTATGTGAATCGGAGAAACTGAATCCCCCACTTGGGCTTCCACCACCTCAATCCTCCATCTCTCGATAGCAAGCTCACAAGCAAAAGGAAAGCTTGGGAAGAACACAAAAGTGCTCCAAGGGACAAAGGGATGCAGACTCAAGAACAAGTTCTGGAAACAATGGACTATAGTTTCTTTGCTCTCAATTCTCTTATGTCTTCAATATATCCAAAGAGTTCCTTATATAGATTTTCAAAGGGGTAATGAAATGTCAAATCCGAGCAATCTCAAGGCATATGGAAGGCTAGGAGTCAAGTGAGTCGAATCCATGTCAAGGAAAACTCCAAAAGGATTTGGATTTTGCACACATCCTGATGTACATGGTTTTAGGGGTCAAACCCGCGTATGTACGCGATTAGGGGTTAAAAGTCACATGTATTAATTTTCACATGTTTATAGGGATGGTCAAGGAAACATCAAAGGACAAAAAATGGTCCAAGGGGTCTAAGGAGTCTGCAAAGGGACACGGGAAGGCCATACAAGTGTGATTCACTTGGAGTGGTAAAATCAGCTATAACAGATGCCCCCTAATGTGTGAGGTCAGAGGGGTCATACGATGGCCGAAATACATTATAAGTCCATCCCAGAAGTGGAATGATGAAGGATCCCAAATGGAATACCAGCCACCCAATCAACATAGTACAATGATACAACTCTGCCCATAACTGCAAATACATATAGCAGTCCCAGATACATAAGAGTACAATGGCCATGAATAGGCATGATACAAAATATCACATAAGTGGTCATCGCAACGTACAATATACATAGATTAGAATCTCCATGATGAAGATATACAAAGGACCATGATTTCCATAATGGCTGGAGATATATAATGGATCAAGATTTCCATAATAGCTGGAAATGTCTGACATATACTAAAATCAATTCATGAGAGCTGAAATCTCATGAACACTGGCACGATCAAGGAGGTAGCATATAATAGATGCCACCAATCTGGAAGGTCTTCTACACAAAACACTACGAGTACATGTCCTACTATGTGAATAGAGGTGTCGAGGTTGAACATAGTAGTCCATCGTCTGATTACCGATCATTGATGTATACCGTTAACAGACGGGAGATCACCCACCGATAATGAAAATGGGAATCAAGGTACTAGAGTGAAAACTAACAAGTGTGAATAAATGTGTTGAGGTTGAACACTTGAGAGGATCCATCGATCAGGGGACATTGCTGTATTCCCAAAAACTATCGATGGCGAGAGAACCTGCCATTGATGATTGCAAGTCTCAAGGCACTCAAAAATTACTCTAGATTCTACTCCCAGAATAAATGATCTGGAGTCGATGGGATGAAATTCGCTGGAAGGAGGGCATTAAGGCATCCCCCATCATCCAACACGAGGTACTCAACAAAGCTGTATAATGTGGAAGGACTCGATCATAAGGTGCACGAACCAGTAACTGTACTGGGAATGGCTGACATGCAGAGTCAAGATAACTGAGGAATGGCCGAATCAGGTTTCAACTTCCTTTGAACAAGAGCATAAAGGTGAATGGTGACTAAATGAAGGTAGCATAGACTTGACATACAAAACTGGGACATCTCTGCGACACAGGAGGCATCGACAGAGGCTCCATGGGGACTAGAAGCTTAACCAGTCGATGGAGATAAACTCAGATAAATGAGTACAACTCCTAAAGTCAAATTATAAAACCCAACCAACGGATGTGATATACAGTGCTCTATTCGAAGGCGACGCGACTCGACAGCTGCCAAAAGATAACATCTTTCCTTGTTCGGCTTTTTGGTTTTTTGATTCTTTTGGACTTTTTCAAATATTTAAAAAGTTTGAAAAAGAATAAAACTCCTTTATAGTTACAGACTAGGAGGAGATGAGTGTCATATAAAAAAACAAACTAGTTCCAAGCAGTGGAACATACCTATGCTCAATGCAAGGATACATGTGTAGGATAGTGACACTCGAGGGAAAATCCCCTCCCGGTAAAAATAGGGAATCAAGCTGCAAAGGATATATGAAATGGCTCTGCATGGCTAGACATGAGACAAGCTCGGGCTATATGGTTGAAACTCAATGTCAGGGAAGTCGGCATAAGGCTCAATAAGGCAGTAAAAGCTCATGATAAAGTAATTACAACTTGACATAAGGGATTCTTGAGGGAAATAGGCCAGCAAAAGATCAAGAGGAGTATGAGGCTCTTGCGAAATGTCATGTCAATACTATACAACGGACTCCCACACCCTAAGGGACAAAATGTCAGCATGGGCACCAAATGCAAATAAGGCACTAACTAGGGTACCCATGTAAGGTCAAGCTCTACCACTCATATCACACCACTTCTAAAACAACAAGATGGTTCTGTGACATAATAGAGTGGGTTCGTACCTAAGGCTATAATGAAATGGTCATAAGGTCATGTAAAATGAAAACGGTGATGAAACCTAACCTATATGCTAGTTTAGACATGATACCTGAAATCGGCATGAATGGGTCAATCCAATGGATGAAACGACACTCAAAAAGGTCTCCTACATCATAAATTAGTCCAAAAACGGTCCAAAAGGATTAGAAATGGTTGAAACTATAGGAAAGGGGGTAAAAATTTTCAAAAATTTGAAAAATTTCTATAAATAGTAAAAAATTCAAAACATTATAAAACATTTGAAATTTTTACCCATTTGAGCTCAGAACTTCAACAACGAATTCCAGGAGATCCAGCCGGTGGAATCCACTACCGTTTTTTCCAGGTACTTACCCATGATCTACTCTTCCATTTTGATGCAAATTTTGTCAAATTCCATGGTGTATTTGATTTTCTAGGCCATTCTAAAATAGGCGCTACAGCCCACGCAGAAATCGAGGGTTTTTCCAAGTATAGGGCTGGATATATGTGGAAAATTCCCTCACAGTCATGTACATATGCGGATGTTTGGAAAACAGTTGCATATGCGGCCGCGCTTAAGGTTTTTCAAGTATTCTAATGGACAAACTTCAAATTTTTTGTGCAGGATGGTCCTAGAATGGATAGAATGTGAACATGGTGATGTAGAAGAGGTAGTAAGGGTCGATCTAATGGCTCAACAAGTGTTATGTGTATGTGGTATTTACAAATTTTGGTGTCTTGGTGGCTTAAGGGCCAAACCAAGACTATTACAGATGTTAGTGGACTACTGGGATCCAGACTCAGAGTCGTTCCAGATAGAGGGGATATCCCTTACCATAGAAGTGGAAGACATATAATTTATTACTGGACTTTCCCAATGGGGGGAAGTAGTGAACCTACGTTCTCGCGGGCTCAGAGGTGGCATGACTATAGATGAGTACATTGTGGTGTACTGCTATCCGGACATAGAGAAGGTGGGGAGTCAGATCCCAACTAACTCTATATAGGTGTTGGGCTTAAAGGAAATCCTACTGACACTAGGCAGGATAGCAGGCTTGGCTTCACTCCACCAAGCCTCGCGGCCTCTGATGTTCTATGCAGTGGAGTGCATGAGAACCACTGTATATGATTGGATCACTGTACTACTGGGCAACATGAAACACTAGCTTAGTGAGTGTAAGATGGGTAGAGTGTGAAACTTCAGTTTCAGTAGCATACTGAGCATGTTTTTCTTCAAGCGTGTTCCAGGATTGAGCCCTATAGTTGACGTTCCTCTACACGGGGTTCGAGATCTGGCCCGATGGTGTTGGGTGGATGCGATGTGCAGACTGGGTGGAGGTAGGGTATCTAACCCCTATCCAGCTGATTTATTTCCATGGTGGCAACGATAGATAGTTTCCATTGATGACTACACCTATGTGGCGATAGATTTCCAGGGAGACCCGGACATGACACTACCACCAGGATCGGCATACGGTGACATAGGTAATGAATCTCAACCCTCTCTTTAAATTTTTTGAGTTATTTTTTTTTGTGTTTTCTAATTATATGGAATCAAAATACATGTTTTTGGGTGACAATACATAGTGACATCTACCATATGCATGCAGATGTGGGACCACGGTGGCCTGAAGGCTTCCCTCGTCATAGACGGAGGGGAAGAGGAGACGATATCACGGGTGTGGATGTGGAGCGGACACTCCAAAGCATTCATACCAACTTCATGAGGCTGACACATAGAGTACCCATGGCGCAAGTCGAGGACTTTCCTGAGGCCATGCAGCGCTAGGTGGTGGGTGTACCATGAGCATGGGTGCGGTTATTTCGATGGCTAGCTAGAGCCGTGGTGACATTCCACGATCACAACCCCCGTCCTCCTCCACAAGCTTAGATACCTGGGAGTGATACACTCTGTATTACCGTGTATTATATTTTGGTAGCTTGAGAGCCCCATTTTTGTATTATGACACTATGTATTACCACATTTTGGATGTTTATAAAAACTTTTATGAAGATCGGTTTATTTATTTACATGTGTAAAAATTTGTGTTTGTGATGAGTTTATTGTGTATGAAACAAATGCCAATCTAGCACGTAGTTAGCATATGAGTCAGCAACTTGATTATTAATTCTTGGAATATGTATGTATGTTATATTGTTAGATTGTCGTTCTAATAATCTCACACGTAAGAATCTTCTTAATAATGTTGAATCTATAACATGGTACAAACCATTAAGCTGTGACACTACTAACTCCGAATCAAGACGTACCTCAAGAGAGAGAATTCCATGTAGAATGGCATCCCGTAGAAGCTCAATAATGGCACTATATTCAGCAACATCGTTTGAATATGGACGTAAACATACGCCTCCTGAAGACAATACCTGACCCATAGGAGTATAAATCACCCAAGCAGTAGAGGCTGAGTGTTGAGTGTGATGGATCACACCATTTGCAAATCCTATGAAGGTGGAATATTCCATTGACATCTGCCAAAAGAAAAGAAAACTAATCACAAACCTGATCACTATAAGAAAAAGACCTACCTATGTAAAATTGTATAATAATATACAATAACCAGCCTTGGCTGAAAATCATGCATAGTACTTTTTGAGATAGAGCCCATTTCTAGGCTCTGCCAAGGCCATTCCCTCATAATCCACTAACTCATAAGCGCCCTTCTCTAAGACACGTTTGACGACGTAAGGACCACGCCACATGGGGTTAAACTTTCCTGCCCCTAAGGGTTCTTTCGGTTGATCCCACAAAAGGACCAAGTCTCCCTCACTAAATCTCCTTGGACAGACAGACTTATCATACTGGACATTTACACGATGCTTATTTACTTCTAGAGACACCAAGGCATCTCGACGCTGCTCATCAAGTTTCTCGAGGTGGACCAAACGCTCCTCCAACGGGGAAATGTCTAGTAAGAGCTCTATGGCTAGTTTCAAAGAAGGAATATCACACTCAACCGACACTACCAACTCCACTCCATGTACAAGTTGATATGGAGAAAAACCCGTGGCAGTCTTAACAGTGGTTCTATAATCCCACAAAGCAGGATATAACATAATGTGCCAATTATTCTTGCTTTGTGTGATGGTTCGTTAGAGAATGGATTTGAGTGAATTGTTCACTGCTTCTACCTGTCCATTCACTTGAGGGTAGTAAGAGGAGGAATGCTCTTGTTTGTACCCTAACTTTTATGCCAACTCTTCCATCATACGATTCTGAAAGTGCGAGCCATGGTCAGTGACAAGCTCTTTCAAAATCCTGAACCGAGTAATAATCTGGTTGAATAAAAAGTGCATGGCTGTCTCACCGTTGGATTTAACTGTAGGCATAGACTCAACCCATTTCATGAATTTATCAACAGCCACTATGATATGATGATGGCCCCCAGCTGAAGCTGGGTTGCAATCCATAAAATCAAGCCCCCACTTAGTGAAGGGACCGACGGTGATGATGGGATGTAATGGGGCAGGTTTCGAGTGCATATTATGTCCAAACACTTGGCAAGGATGGCACCTCTTGACCGCATCTACACAATCCTTAAATATCGACGGCCAGAAATAACCCGCTCTTAATATTTCTTGGGCTTCATAAAGCCCAGATAGATGACCAGCACTACCTCAACCTCTTCATGAGTTAAACAATGATGTAAAATGGAATATACCCCACGGTGGTACAAAGTGTTATCCACTATGAGGTAATTCTTAGACACATGACATAACCGTCGTCGTTCATCCCGTGAGAGGTGAGTAGGGACCTTCAATGTTTTTAAATATATAATGATATCCCCATACCATGGGTCTAAAGTTGAGATTAAGAATATGTGCTCATCGATAAATGTATCTTCACAAACCAACTCCTCGGCCTCGCTTGGGAAATCCGATATAAGCTCTGAAAAAATTAATGATTTCTTCGATTTTGCCGAAACAAACTCAAGATCGAATTCTTGTAGGATGACAATCCATTTATTATATTTTCCCCCAATCATCCTTCGAGTGAGGATGAATTGAAATGGAATGACATGGGCTACAACCAAGGTCTGGCGAAGGAGAATATAATGTCTCAACCGTTGAACCGCATGTACAGTAGCTAAGGCAATCTTCTCAACATGAGAATAACAGATCTCAGCGTCAATAAGATTCTAGCTCAGAAAGTATATGACATGCTCTTGGAGCTCCTCATCCTATTGAAACAAAACCACACCAATCGTCTCCATGGATGCAGCCACATAAAGTAAAAAATCACGGCTATAGTCTGGGGGACTAATCACTGGGGTCAATGCTTGGGCTCACTTGAGCGCATTAAAGGACTCATGGGCTCACTCATCCCAACAAATGGTGGTGTCCTTCTTCAAAAGACACATGAAGCCTCTAGTCAAATTGGTAAAATTGACAATGAATATCCGTAAGAAGTTTGCCATGCCTTGTAAACATTTAATATGACGAATATTTTTCAGGGGAGACAACTGAAGTATTTCCTCAACCTTCAAAGGGTCAACTCTTATACCCTCTTTAGAAACAATGAATCCTAACAAGCGACCAGACTTCACACAAAAGAAGCACTTGTGAGGATTTAACCTGACCAAATAATGGAGGCACCTTTCGAATACCTATCTCAAATGATAGAAATGACGCATTCTCATACGAGAATGAGCAGGAAGGTCATCGAAAAACACTTTGATAATGGATTTGAGATCATGGAAGATCAAGGTCATATCCTGCTGAAAAGTAGCTCCGGCGTTCTTAAGGCCAAAAGGCATTTTTCGATATGCAAAAGTTCCCCAAGGACAAATAAATGTAGTCTTATGTTGGTCCTCAGGTTTAATTTGTATCTGATTGTATTCAGAAAAGCCATCGATAAAGGAAAAAACCTCGCTACCCACACACTCATCCAAAATCTGATCAATAAATGGTGCGGGAAAATTGTCCTTAGGATAGGCAAGCACGATTCAAATCACGGAAATCAGTACATATGCAAATCACTCCCTACTTCTTGTCCACTGGAACGGGGTTTGAAACCCACTTCGTCAAGGGAACGGGATAGATAAAACCGACTTTCAATAGTTTTTCTATCTCTGCCTTAATCGAGGGTGCTTTCCTAGGATTCACTGCACACAAGTGTTGTCGAATAGGATTAGCGTTGGGATAAGTCTTAATATCTTGTTCAACAATTCCAGGGTTGATACCTGGCATTTCATCGTAAGACCAAGCAAATATATCACGAAATTCTTTAAACAGCTTGATGTATTCTTGAATCTTAGCATGGGAACATTCTGCCCCAATATAGACATTCTCTATCCTTCCAGGATCGCGAGAGATATTGATAGGAATCATTGGAGATATATTTTCCATGTTTCCATTAGCCATTAGACCAAGAGAGCTTAATGGAACCATAGGGCTACCAACTCTCTCACTAAGAACCTCCCTAAAGTCCTCATGGTCCAAGTGGTCAAGCTTAAGAAGAAATTAAGATCTATGATGGAGCTCTTCCCATGGTGGCTCAACTCTTGACATGGCCTCAATAATCGCTTCGTTTGAAGGAAAAACACTATTAAGGCAGTCTTGCATGTGAGAAGACTGTACTGCCCATGCAGGCAGCACATAAGGGTCCTCTTCCTCCGTCTGCAAAGAGGAAGGACTGGGCTCTGCAACACACCCTACATTATCTTGATAAGCTACCATAGTTGCAGGTAATGGCATGTCTATCATGATGGGCTCACTCGAAGTAATCGGTGTAGTAAGAATCCAAGGATCTTCCATATGACTCGTGTGAAAAGACACCGATCTCACAGATGTCGAAGCCTCACCGGAACTAGACCCTATCATAAGGATATGTGCAGGACAACTAAAACTTCCCATGAGGGATGGATACATGCCCACACCCACACTACCAGTTGCCAGCTGGGAGTGCTCTACAATCATGATCGAAGCTCCCGAAGATGCGTCAACAGACGGATTCTTGAATGACATTTGATCAATCGTAACTATATTCCCATTAAATGGAAAGAATACAACACGAAATAGTGAAGAAGCTATGGTTTGCATACTGTACATCCAATTCCTACCCAGCAAGAGATTGTAGTCAACGGGCGCATCAACCACCTCAACCTCTATCGCAACGGTCTTCCCTCCCAAACGGACCTTAAGGGAAAGAAGGATCCCATGCGGTCTAAACGATCTCCCATCAAATGCAGTCAACATGGTCACCGATTTAGATAACTCAGGGGAACCTAAACCCTTCCAACATGATAAAGACATCACAGAAGCAGCGGTTCCTTCATCAATAACAGTGCGCTTAACGGTCATGTTAAGACATTCTACATGAATCAAAAGAGACACATAGTAAGGCAAGTGAGGCTGAAGTCCTACGGTTTCAAATTTAATCACGGAGGAAGAATTATCATCATTCACACCAAGGGAAGAAAGAAAATACTTCCTTTGTGAAGGACAACTTTGAAGTACTTCTAGTGCAGACATCGCACAAGGAGTGTGGCCCAAATCCTCGACAACAGAATAGTTCTGGGCGGCTCGAGCATTAGGATTGTGCTCCGAATGCTTAAGGAATCCCTTAGGAATGCGAGGTGTAGCTTCAGGTTTATCCATAGGTTTTTCAATACACAAAGGAGTCCCTAGTGGATCAGGTTCCTTTCCTGGGTTGGGTTGTGACGAACCATAGTCCTTCGCACGGTTCACAACTTTTGCAGCGTGTACCATGTTAATGAAACCACAACCACTACCCTCCGGTGGATCCTGATCACCACCAGACTGATCATGGGTCCTCAAGTTCATATTTTGAATGTGAGGTAAAGGGTTAGTCAACATAGCTGGGCCCTGTGCTAAGAATCTCGAGGCTTCATCGATACGAGGGCACAAGTAAGTGAGGTGATCCTCCTTACACAACTTGCAAGGAAATTTAACCTTACGTTTAGCTTTCTTTTCCCCCCCAGCATTAAGGGTGTTCTTGTCATGATTATTAGCATTTTCATTCCTATTCCCACCCTTACGATTATTCTTACCCTTCTTTTTATTCCATCTGGGCTGTTGGTTACCCTTCTGGTCCGACGATTGCACTGAAAGCACACTCGCCATTTGGGCGGGTTGAGACGAAGTTGTGGCTTGTCCCAAAGAAGATTGGTTGATTGACAATTGACTAACTTGTTTTCCAACCGAATCTGCAGGTTTAACACTTGCACAACTAACAATGCCATCGGCATGTGGTTCAGGTTTAACTTTGGGGTCGAAACTAGAATGTAGAGCATTGGGAATGATCTCATATAACAAACCAGACTGAGCATAAATCAAATCTAGTTCTTGCACCCTAAAAATGGCTTGTTCCTCATTTTGCACTTCAGATGTAGAAACATCCTTCTCTATATATGGCAATAATGACTTGAGGAACCATTCGAGGAGGAATTCCGGTGGTATAAAGGATTTGATTAACCTCTTTCATCTATGCCACTCTTGGATATGATCCAAGATATGTGTGGCTTTATCCTGCTGAAATGTTGAAAAGAGTTCTGTACCAATGTCATAACGCACTGGTAGATGGAAGTGGTTAAGAAAAGTCATCACTAGGTCATCGAACAAAGTGAATGCCCCCTAGGTAGCTCTATATACCATTTCGTGGCAGGGCCTATAAGGGTGCATTGAAACAGCCCTAAACGGATTGAGTCCTAGTGTAAGGAATTCAAAGAGCACCATAGGTGAAAGGTAGTAACATGTTCGCTTGGATCCTCTCCCGGTTTTCCCTTGAATTTGGGTATGTCCAAGGGAATCTTAGTAGGGACAGCCGGCCAAGGTGAGTCATGAGCTACAGAATCGTTCATAAATCTCGACAAGTCAGGAATATTCAGCGTTTCGAGGAAAGGGAGCCGAGGATGAGTAGGTCGATGGACCATTCCCTAATAGTTCTGATTCACATAGGTCTAATTACCATAACCACCATGGCCTTGGCCATAGTGCCCTCCTCCCATTTGAACCGTATAGGGTGGCATGGAAGCACCATAGTGTGGTGTGCCTTGACTATTTGGAGCTACAAAGCGATAATTTGGAGAGTAAGTGGGTTGTTGATACCCACCCCCATAAGGTGAAGAACCCTGTCCATACTACATCCCATAATAGGGTCCGTAAGTCATCGCATGAGATGTCTCATGAGATACTCCGTAAGTAGGAACATACGCTCCGGAAGTAGGAATATACATTTCGGAAGTAGGAATATACGCTCCGGAAGTAGTAATATGACCTCTAGAAGTATGAAAATGATCTCCTGAAACCACGGGCGATACTTGAACCTAAGACACAACTGGTCGAGTAACCGTAGTACGGAGATGACTCGTAGAAACATTTTGGCCCAAAGGACCATGTGAATGAGGTCGAGGGTGAACATTCAAAGAACTAGGGACAGAGGACGAAGGGACCTGTGTAATTATATACGTGTTATTCCCTATAGTCACTCGTCTCAGATATGGTATCCTAATAGGGTAACTAACCCTAGACCTAGGAGGAATATGTGATGTAGCTTCCACCGCCGAGATGGAAGGTGCAATGTGACTTGTGCTCCCAAACCTCTCCGCATGGTAAGGAATGAGAGTGCCCCCAGGCATAGTGTTAGGATCAAACTCAGACTTGACATGGAATGCCAAATCATGTGTGGGAAAACCAGACATACCATAACTACCATAACTAGTTCTCGTAGGTTCAAAATGAGTCTCATCATCTTCCGGCATTCCATACCGGCGATGCGTCAATGGGGGATCAACACTAGAGTAAGTAGGTCTATCATGAAAAGTACCTATCTCAGAAATTACAGGACCTAACTCAGTCAAATCAGGTGAAGGATCGTAGTTAGGAGTAAACTCCCCATCTTCCACTTGAATGGGAGAAGGTGGTTCAAGAATACCTTCTACATGGTCTCCCATCGTGTGTGAATCAATGTGCAAAGTAGCCCGCCTGGACTGTCTATTTCTCTCTCCCAAAGGAGGAGGAGATGTAGAAGGCGGAAGTCTTGCTAAACGACGGGAACGGTGAGGAGCCACACCTGAATCCACAATGACTCAAAAAATATAAAAAACTCTCTATCTATGCAAACCCTAGGCAAGCTAATGTGCACAGAGTAATCACCAAGAAAATATAAAGCCAAACACAAGCAATCAAGGGTAGGATAAGTGAGCTCCCAAATGAAGCAGGTATGTCTAACCTAGGAGAGGCTTGAGACTCCCATACGCAACAAGCAGAGGTATGTAACCAATTATTGTGGCCCTCAGCTTCAACGCATAAAGCGACTGTGCTGTCTGACCCCAACCTAGCCAGGACACCCACATAATAACCCCTGCAGAGTACCCCCTTGATATCCTTGCTAAGGCCACTAAGGTCATCTCAATATAATCGATGCTTAGGCAGATAGTCACAGGAAGGATTGACCGTATGGGCAGGGCAGCAAATCCCAAAACTCTCGAAAGAGCCCCCAGATACGAATACAATCCTGGAAATATCTCTGGTGCTACTCAGTTATGACTAGGGGTCATCCCAATCAATAACTGCTCACACTGCCTCATGCTTAACTCCCTTTTGAGAGGAGGATCCTGAGAAACACTGGTTATACCAAGGAATTCCACACACTCAACTGGATAGACACATATATGTTGTTGTTTAGTGGTCTTGGAGAATTTACTCACAATGAACTATTTCAAGACCCTAAAACCTAATCTTGTTGGTGAACCCTATCAAATAAAATAGTGTAGTTCATTTTAATTAAGCGTTGATTTTAATTGGCTTTATTACTCAAAGAGGTATATGGCCATGCAACTAATGGAATTATGACACAACATGAAGCAAAATGCACACCTAACAATCAATGCAAATGCATTATGTCCATGAAAAATAGGGTGTGCTACTACGTGAAATGCACAATTTTCTTCAAATGATAAATGCAAGCTTTCCTATATGAAATCTTGACTAATACTCTAGAGCAACTCTAGTGCAAGTACTATGCAAAATGCAAGATGCAATGCATGATGATAAGCAAATATTTTTAGATTTTTTGAAATAAAAATGAGATATTAAAGCAAAAGAATGGATCTACAACCCCCAGACTCTGCAAGCACACTCAACCAGCACTCAAGCAAAGTACTAAGGTAAAATAAATCTAATGCACTAATCCCAAAACAAAAAATTGAAAATGCCATGACAAGAACATTCTTCAAAAAGGAAATTTTACGCTAAAAAAATGTCTCTAGTCAGAAATAGAGGTGTATACAGACTCTAGCAGTATCAAAGGAGACTCAGCAATTATCAAAATTCACCCAGCAACCATCCAACTTCCTCTAGAAGGAAAAACTAAGGGCGTACGTGACTATTCACAGTCAACCATCATGTGTACGCGGAAATAGCAATGAAAACCGTGTATATACACGACTATGAGTTAAAAACTCGCGTACAGGAAGAAAGGTGCATAAAAATAAAGGTGAACAGACAAGCTGAGACAAACTTCACACCAATCAGACACTACCAAGCAAACATGCCCCCAGACTTGACACATAAACAAGAGAAAAAGAGCAATTCAAAGTCATTGAATGCTGATAGAAAACCCCCAAAGGACAACTACTAGGAACTCCTTAGCAGAGTCACCAATTATGTTACGGAGAGAAATTCCTATGGCTTGGGGTACCACAACAGATAGCTTGACTCCAGAAATCAATCCTTTCCAATATGCAATAGAAATCAAATATCTAACACTAAAGGATCAGACCTCGTACCTTATTCCGAATGGTTGAAGTAGATCCCCATTGAGCTTTCCAAATTCAGCTTGAATTGATAAATCACTTCCTCAACAACAAGTAAACAAGACAAGCATACTATACATATGGGTGTTAGATCTATTCTAGCATATATAATCAACAATGTATAAGCATTTGAAATCATCCATGGATAAAATATTCATTCAAACATACATTATTGGATAGGAAAATATATTTCTATTAATATAAAATTAGAGATTACAATGGATACAACCTCTGTCGGCACGTCTGTGAATCGGAGAAACTGAATCCCCCACTTGGGCCTCCACCACCTCAATCCTCCATTTCTCGATAGCAAGCTCACAAGCAAAAGGCAAGCTTGGGAAGAACACAAAAGTGCTCCAAGGGACAAAGGGATGCAGACTCAAGCACAAGTTCCGCCAACAATGGACTATAGTTTCTTTGCTCTCAATTCTCTTATGTCTTCAATGTATCCAAAGAGTTCCTTATATAGCTTTTCAAAGGGGTAATGAAAGGTCGAATCCGAGCAATCTCAAGGCATATGGAAGGCTAGGATTCAAGTGAGTCGGATCCATGTCAAGGAAAACTCCAAAACGATTTGGATTTTTCACACATCCCGATGTACGTGGTTTTAGGGGTCAAACCCGTGTATGTAAGCGATTAAGGGTTTAAAAGTGGCATGTATTAATTTTCACATGTTTATAGGGATGGTCAAGGAAACATCAAAGGACAAAAAATAGTCCAAGGGTTCTAAGGAGTCTGCAGAGGAACAGGGGAAGGCCATACAAGTGTGATTCACCTGGAGTGGTAAAATCAGCTATAACACCCATGTCTTTGGGTAAAGATATTTTCTGCCATACAACCTAAGGGAAATCCTTACCACCAACCCATAAGAATATGAAGCTGGCATGATTAATTTTGTAAGCTATCCTGAGGGCCATAATTCCTTTACTATATGATGTGCCACAAACCACTCCCAACTGTAAAACAACTCTCTTTGATGTTTTGGATCATGTTAAATTGTAAATGTCATTGCTTAGTGTTGCTCATTTTGATATTATATATGAAATTGGGTGTCATGTATGAGAATACCTCTTCTTTTATGATACCTGCTTCGTTAATGGTGTTCAATTTATATTTTATTTTCTGTTGAAACATATATATTCTCACTTGTCATGCAGAGTTGCAGTAGTTGCAATGGCAAAGAGACATACAGATAATTCCTTTCAAGTTGATGACTTTAACATCGAACTTGAGAATCAAAGCAGAGGGAAGATGAAAGTTGGTACCGAGACAGATCAAAGGTGTGATTTTACTTTTGATTTTTTGGTTCTTTAACTTTCAATGCTCTCATTTTTTTTCCAAGAAAAAAATTTAAATAGTTGATATTTCAGAGTTTGAAATCAATATATACATTTAGCTATCATGGGCAGACTCAAAACCAGGGATCAAGAGTTATATCTGCAATGTCTGCAATTTCATTATGCCATTCACTAGTTTACATGTTAGTACTTCTGGTCTTAGTTGAAATAATATGGTCAAGGCACTGCAACTAATCTAATCATATGAACTTTATTACTTTTTGGAGCTTAAAATGAGGATGAAATTGAATCAAAAGGATGATTTTAATGTGATAGGGCCCTTGTTATGGGTTTGATGCTTCATGCAAAGTGGCGACATCTCATTAAAAATGGACAATTTAAAGATGCTCTTGATATTCTTTCCATGGGAGAGGTAACATGCAGGTTTCTCATTGCTGATGTTTTAATAGCCCTCATATAGCTCTCATATGGATGTCCACTTGCTGATGTTTACTGAATAGACTTCGGGCCTCTGTTCTCTAATTACCTTCATTATTTTAGACTAGGAAATGAAGGTCTTGGAAAAAATTATGAATCTTTCTATTAATAGTGCAGAAAAGGAAAACTGATGGTCTTGTAGCTGTATTTTCAAAAGTATGCTTGCTATATCATCAATCATGCTATTGGAGGACAAGTTATGAAGGACACTATGAAAATTAGTTTGTGGGATTTGTTGACAATTGATTTTCTTAAAGGAGGCATTTTCTGTTTGTGATTGGAAAGTAATCGAGGTGAGTTATCTATTTGGTTCTCAAATTTTCCAACTTTATATGTATTCTTCCTATTTCTGTTGCTCCTCAATTTAGTTGTATACAAACTTTTCCCTTCCTATCTAATTAGAGGGTGGATAATGCATTGCTACTGCAAATAGACACAGTGTTGTGTTATTTCATGCAGCATGACACATCCTGTTTGGCTATGGCTAGAATGCAGTTAAAAGAGGCCCACAAAGGGCTTGAACATTGCTATGGTGCAAATATGGAGAGAGCTAGGGTTCTACAAGGAGGATTTTATCCAAAAATTTCCACGTAAACTATCTTTAAAGCTTGATCCTATCCTAAAGGAATATGTTCATACGGATCATTTGTTTTGGTAGAGTTTACTAGAGATTTATTCTAAATGTCAGCTAGCTTATGGTTTTCAGATTCTAGGAGTTTAAATTTGTTCACCTTATAGCTAGGAACCGTGTCATACTGAGACTATACTTTGAACATGCCATATATGTTATGAGTGGACCTAAATGTTGTTAATATAGATTTGTTCTTTTCCACATTTGTATTGCATTAGAAGGTGTCCTTCATAGATTTAATTGCTAAATAATTATGATTGGACAGATACACACGACTGGAGCTTCTGGAAGGTGTTGTGTCTTACCACAAAGGATTATTGGAAGAGTCTTGCAAAGCACTAACAACAGCTCAGGCCAAATATCAGTAGGTATTTAGTCCAAACTTTGAATTTACGTTAACAGTGAAATTCATTTTATTTGTGGACTATGTTGCTTAATTGAAAACTTTTCCTTGTATATTTCATTCATAATTATCTTTTATTCTTACAAATATTCAGTTAATTATAATGGCACTTCTATGTTCACTATGCTGAATTTGTCTATTTTGTGGATAGCTTCAAGTCTCAGTTGAATCTTTATCAACACTTCTCAATATAGGTTTTACGACAAAGTAGTTAGAAGGGCTTTAAGAATGTATGGCCAAGATATTCAATGTCCAGTAGAGTTTTCCATTGAAGAAAGAGAAAGAATTGCAAAGAAAGAAGAGGAAGATAGACAACAGTACAGAAACATCAAGTGGATACTCAATTCTAGAGGAAATTAAATTTAATGACCAGGGACAGCTAAATTAAATTTAAGGAGGATCAGTTTGGAATTTTAGGTAGGTATTATGTTCTATGAGGTGTCCGGTTGCACCCAGGGTCCTCTATTTTTGGTACTGAAGACAAAGAAAACTTATAGGAAAAAGCATGTCTTTACTACTGCTTTACCTGATGTTTATCAGATCATAATAAAACGGTCATTTCCAGGGAGCAAAAGTCTTATGGCAGAACACCACTGGGAAAGGTTGTGGACATGACAAGTCACAAAACTTATTACCCTACAAGAGTTGGGGGTAGTACCAGAGTGACTACTCTCAAATCTAACCGAATTGAAGATAAGGAACCAGGGGAATCCTCCAAAATTGTTGGGTGTCCCTCAAGCAGCAAGTCACTATTGCCAAATTTAGTATTAGCAATTCCTAAATTGGGTGCTTCCAGCTCATCAAAATTGAAGAAGACATGCAAGCTGCAGCCAAATTCTTCTGCATCAGGGAAGCCAAGTTCGACTTGTAATCTCTCTGCTGGATTGGGTCAGATTGGGCAGGTTAGAGAAAAATTGCATAAGGGAGAACTGAGCAATAATAGTAGACTTGGTCTATCATAAATATCGAATTTGACAAGCTCTGAAGGATCAAAATCTGATGTGGACTTTCTTCAGGAAACACCAACTTCTTCTATGACCAGTAGAAGCCTCTTTCATGGTGGTTCTAGTGTGGGAAGGAGAGATAAAAGACATGTTCCTAGCAGGTTTCTAAATAGACAGGGAAGGTGGAATGACATGGAGTTATTGAATGTAAATAATGGTTTGTCAAATTTGATGTATGGGGAACAAAAACATAATTGGACTGGCATAGAGGATCCCCAATACTTTCTCTTATTAAAACCCATGGATCTCAGCTTCTAGATATTACTCAACTGAAATGTACATTAAGAAATCCATTGACAGAAATATTTAGAATGAACAGCTCAGTAAGGAGTTCATGATAATGTAACCAAACCTCACTGGTATAATACCTGAGATTGGCTTCCAAACATTGACATCTAATCATTTAAAGGGGACTAAATTCCAAAAATATACATGCTCTCACCACTATAACCTACCCAAAGTAGCCTCGATCTCTAAAGAAAGCCCATACAATCCAAAATATTCAAGTTCACAAGTTCACTCAATCTTGGATCTAGGAATGAAAACACTTGCCAGAGTTTTTGCTAAAAATGCATTTCCAAATGAGAGGACAATAAATCTAAGCTGTCTGGTTTGGTTTTACACCCCTCCAATGCTTGGGCAATATAAGGGATATAATAGTGTTAAGTCTTTTTGTTCAAAAATAAAAGAAACATTTTCAAGTCGTATAATTAAATTTGATTAGAAGGAATGCCTCCCTACTCCGGTCAATAGTGATAGACATGGATCATCATTAATGTTAATATAATTACAAGTGAATTAGTGCAGCTTGTAACTCTTCATTACATATTTAAGTACAAGGTAGTGGTGACCATGTCTTTATGATGCAGCTACAATTTAAGAAAATGGTATCCTAGTTACTAGGAAGTCAGGAGGGACATGTGCTGTGTGTGCCAATAAATACACTTCTTTCACTTTGATGTGTTGATCAATTCTCCAAAGCACTTAAGCATACATAAGGAACTGACTTGTGATTTGAGTAGGTTGACATAGGAGACTATCCTATCTGGAATAGGTGCAAGTATTTATGGAATTCTCATCCCTACCAGAACACGATTAAGTTGATAGTATGTGGAGGTATAGGATGCTATGCGTAAAGAGATAACTTCAAAGCTCTGTATTTGTGATCTACTCATCCTTTGGTACGAACAATTTCTATCATGCAGACTAGAATAAGAGGAAAAGACATAAATAGGCGGACTTTCTAACATTTTGGAGCTCTTTAATTTTACAAAAACATTTCCCAATGAGGATATTATCTGGGAAAATATTCCACTCGGAAATCATGGTTTACATTGAAATTTACAAATCAAAACTTAGGGGGGTCTCTTATCAAAATTATCTACCATAATCATAGCCTCAACACATATGTGAACCCAGAGTACCCACAAAATATCATTGATTAGTTTGATACTCATTCAACTTACTGTCACCAATAATCCCTGCAGGAACAAACTCCATCCTCGAAATGATGGAAATGATTTGTACCCCTTACCACAATTTCTCTCTTGACAAACTTGGATATGAACTTAATGGAATTGTGGCAATCACCACACATTCATAGATTCTTCATGATCGTTATAGTTTTCTCCATGGGCGTACTGATAAGCCCAAAGGAAGCTGCCAGCTTCTCACTATGAAAGCAAAGAAGGGTTCCCTTCTGTTCTTCTTGCACATCATGAACCACAAATTTTGTTTCAGGCACATATCCTCTTGCCTTCATCTACTCATTCAATGTATTTAACTTCACATAGATTTATTTTGCTCGAGGGTGCAAGTAGTCATTTGAAACAAAGGTATGCACCTTTCTTTTGACTTCGATCCGGCTAAGTCCTGCCTCTTTTTTCACCCCACGTTCTCTCATCATATTCCTTACTTTGGCAGCATCTTCCCACCTTCCAGTTGCAGCATATATGTTAGACAACAACACATGAGTTCCTGAGTTGTGCAGATCCAACTCAAAAAGTTTCTCTGTAGCAAGTTTACCCAGCTCCATATTGCCATGGATTCTGTAGGCTCCAAGTAAAGCACCCCACACAGACGCTATTGGTTTAGAGAGTATTTGTTTGATAAAATCATATGCTTCTTGCAACCATCCAGAGCAGCCAAGAATATCAACCATGTAGGCATAGTGTTCCTCTCTTGGTGTAATGTCATAATCTCGACTCATAGAATCAAAGTAATGTTGACCTTCATCAACTATCCCTACATGGCTGCATGCAAATAGAACACAAAGGAATGTGACATCATTTGGTTTCATTCCCGCCAGCTCAATTTCTAAAAAGAGCTCGAGAGCCTCCTTTACTAGCCCATGCTGTATGCATCCTATAATCATTGCATTCCATGCAACCAAATTCCATTGAGGAAAATTGGAAAATGACTTGCCTCTTTTATACACCCACATTTTGCATACATGCCAACCAAAGAACTTCCCACAAAAGTGTATGAATCAAATCCAGATTTATGCTAAAGCAATGAACCTGCCTGCCTTGATCAAGCACCATGATGTTCATGTAAACAGAAAGCACAGTCGAGAAAGTAAAATCATTTGGCCTCAACCCCATCATCAACGCTTGCCAAAACACCTTGAGATCCTCTTCATCTTGGCCATTCAGAGCATAACCCACAATCATCCCACTCCACAAAAATATATTTAGTTCAGGCATACAGTCAAACACATGCCATGCTTCCTTGAGAAACCGACATTTAGCATACATATCAACAAGGGCACTTCCCACAAAGATATCCAAATCAAATCCCATCTGGAGAATACAAGCATGAACTTGTCTACCCTATTCCAGAGCCGCAATCCCACACCTGCCTTGATCACATTGGCAAATGTGAAATCATTTAGTCTCATTCCTACTCTCTGCATCTGCCGAAAGAGTTTTAAGGCTTTCTCTGCAGGCCCATTCTGAGCATACCCTATAACTATAGCGGTCCATGTGATTTCCTCCCTTTGATGCATTTTGTCAAACACTTTACGTGCATCCTCAATTATTTCACATTTGGCATACATGTTGACGAAATTGTTTCCTATGAAAATAATTGATGAAAAATCAGAGATAATGGTATGGGCATGTACTTGTCTTCTTTTTGCAAGTGCCCTAAACCTTACAAACCATTCCATAAGAATGTGATAGCAATTGTAGTCCACTGTAATAGCTTTAGGTAGAATGTCTTTTTTTGGCACTAAGATTCGACTATGGTTTTTATTATACCCAACGAAGATTTTAATGGTTTCTACTTCTTCCTGTGTTGGGTTTTCTCTTGGCCATTCTTCCAGCAGAGCATTGGCAATGGAGGCAGTGCTAAGCGCAATGTATACTTTGGGTTTGATTCCACCCTCACATTGACAAACATTCGATTAGATATTATTTGATGGGAAAAGAATATTCAATGCAGTTATCACAAGGCTGCTCATTTTTGAACACCCTATACCAGACAATTTGGCTTATTCATGCACTAATGATCAAAAGTAGCCTGTATTGATCAAAATTTTTGTTCCCTCCTCTAAACATGAAAGTTTCGATATGCATTGTTTGTCTTTACTAGTAAAGAACTTGCTTCCCGATTCAATAATTGAGGCTTTGGAATTACATATTTAACTATGTTTATAAACCCTAGAACTCTACAAATGTATTTTTTGGGGGGAAATAAGAAAGAAGGGTATATTCAAGGCCTGATAGGTTGTATACTTTAAACTATTCACATATTCTAGACTACTCAGATGGTCAGAATAGCAATGATGATCCCCTTTTTTCCCCAACCAAAAATTAACAAATGCATACAGACCAATATGAACTAAGATATATACACAGATTGAGCTAGGATATGATATTTGTAAAGATGAAAATTGGCACCTAGAAATGATAATACATAGATTTAATTTGGCACCTACAGATCATAAAAAGTGCATACCAAATTTAGGTCGAGATCATACTCACCATTGTTGCAGATCGTGCCGACTCCTCCGCTCCTTACTGCCTTAGTCCCAAACAATAGAAGAATAAATTTAGATCTCGCTTGAGGGTTTATCAAATCTAAAAACCATAATGATGCCTTCATTGTAGCCAATTAATTTATCAACGATCCAAGTTATGATGGCATTTTGTGGATAGAGAGCTCAGTGGTAAGCAACCCACCAGCAGAGGGCAGGACCTGGGTTCATTTCCTCTACTAAGACATACAAAACATAACAGAAAAGATAAATCTATCCCATAATATTTACATAAATAAAATACACACACCTCTATAATTTGTGCGAAGGAGCTTCCCCCTAAGCTTAGGTGCCAATTCCAGTGCATCGCATTGGAAAAACTCTGGACCCAATATTTTATATCCTTCAACAGAAACTTCACAATTTCTAGTTCTAGCCCTCATTGAGGCCCTACTGACTTTCTGTGAACTCAGTAGTTACAGGACCATCTTCTGCATACATATTTGTGGGCTCCTTGCATTTTCTATGACTCTTGGGATACCCTCCTGTATTGTTTCCCTACATAGTTTTGGTATATGAAAATTTTGAGATTGGCTTCGATTTTTGGACGCCCTGGGAGATTTCCATTGGAAGTGTTGGGGAAGCATTGAAGGTAGAGTCACTGGCATTGTTGCAATGGTTGGTTGGTTTTATTTCTCACATCGAATGGGAATTTCCCAAGTTCCTTGGACAGCTCGTGCAAAGATATTTGAGCCATTTCATCTTCACCACATCCACAACAACAAAAAAACATGAATATAAAAAAACACAACAAGTAATAAAAAAAAACATAGAAGGAAACAAACATGAAGGTCTAAACATTACTGCCATTCTGGAGGCAGTGGAGACTCAACGTGAAGCTCAATACAAATATTTGACAGTGTCAATTTCTGTCAACCTACACCAATCTCATCACCAGGAAGTGGAGACTCAACGTGAAGCTCAATACAAATATTTGAGAATTTTAATTTCACTGACACCAATCTCATCACCATGTTTATAATTTCATGAATTCCAATTCCATTTACTCTATGTTTCTTCCAACATCAATTACATCCAGACTAATTACTTCTAAATCTGGTCTTCTTGGCCTAAGTGTACCGTAGGATATGATTGTGATTAATATAATGGGGCAAGGGTTCTATACTTGGTGGAGACAACCCTCGCCTATTCTTTCCCTTCCCTGTAAATTCTCTGATTCATTCTGCCCTGTAAATTCACTTGACACCATTTCCCTCTTCATTGCATAAAAACCCTGGAATCACCATTGGTGTAGACATATTGGTGTTTAGTGGTAAAATGATTTTAAGGAATATTATGATTTTAAGTATTTTTAATAATATAAATAATATATAAAAATAATAAATAATGTTAATTTCAACTTGTGATTACTTTCATTTTTTAAGGTATTTGGTTTTATAAGGAAAAAATGACTAGGTAACAAAAAAAAAAATATCAAAGATATGCCTCCAATAATTTACATAAACCTTATAAATGTGCTCCATGCCAAAATATCTTCTCGAATATACCCCAAGTCAACACCTTGTTATATAGTTCCATCTGATGCAACAATTTGGTTTTTAGAGGAGTAGTGGTTTTTCCCAAAGGAATTTACCACTTACTCTACTTCTTA
>LPNX010214915.1:38145-51920 GCA_001517045.1 Pseudotsuga menziesii | reverse complement strand
ATATATATATATATCCCTTGTATATAAGCTAATATCAACCTAACTAAAACTATGTGTCGTATCTAATAAAAATAACTCCACCGGTTCAACAAAAATTGGGTCACACTTCCTTTAAATGTAAAAGGTTTGACTTATATTATCTATAAATCATAATATGTACATCACATAATAATACAAAATCAATCCCAAAGTGTGAAAAATAAATTAATAATGTTAAGGTTCTCTACAATGCTTTTTCATTTTCCTTGTTCCCTCAAGACACAGTATCAAAAATGAAAAAAATACAAATGGGGAGAAAAAGGGCATACGGCCATAAATAAATATCATAAAAGGAATCATATCCATCCCCCTAATCCCAAATCCCCTAACCCCATAAACCCTTAAATCGCCTCACCCAGAATCCTTTAAACCCTAACCCCCTATATCCCTAAGCCTCTAATCCACCTAAAGGTAACCCCCTAACCCTAGTTAACCCCTAACCCCTAAAATCCCCTAACCAATAAATCTCATAATGTGACCATAGTGAGAATCTATGTATTTTATGCACATATATACTAAACAACTAGCATAAATAATTAACAACGTCTAACATCTCACGTAGCTAACCTAAACATTGAAGTCTTATACTAATATATGCATTCAATGCACCTACCAAACTTACATGGACAAATCATGATGCACCATAACACATCATTTAATGAAAAAGATGAAACTTGTAGTCAACATAACAAGGAAAATGAATAGGAAAATAATAAGGACAATTTCATTTCAATAATACAACCATTTTTTCTTCAGGAAGCATAAAGGGCATTTCCTCTCATAGAATTTCCCCCTCTATTATAATGCATGGATTTCATTTTATAGACATTATGCCTCTATTAGTCTCGATATAAGAAGAACATTTACATTTGCATAAAAATTTTATTTAGTGTGTCAAACTCAACATTACATGCCCTCCAAACACTTACGAATCTTGATAGGATTATCTTTTGTGTTGAGAGCAAGAACTCCATATTGCTGGATTTTCAACATCACTCAACAATGATTAAGGGTTTCATTTTTTCTCCTCCTTTAGCCAAACATATAGAGAATCAATGGCTTTGGTTTTATAAATTAGGATTAATATAAAAATTAATTAATTTGTGTTTTATATAAATATAATAATTTGTGTTTTATATAAATATAATATTTGTTTTAATGGTATTTTTTGTTATAGTAGTATATATAATAAACTTGGATCGAGGACATTGGTCGAGAAGAGTTGTGCACATCGTGAATCAGGTGGTTGGTGACGTCTAGTGCAAAATTTACCTGGCCACTAATGCATAAAGGAGGTTTAACTTGATAGTGATAATGAGAGGTCATTACTGCATTATACGTATCATATTTTGTGAGATAAGGCCTGTAAGAGGTCAATGAATCAAAATATTTACCTAAAACTCCAAGATGGGGTCGGGCCTCTACCTTTATTGCATATGGATCTTAGATTGGTTTTGGGTCAGCGCTCGAGTTTAATTATAATTGAGTCTTTGATGGGTTAAAATATTTTTTTTGGTGCTTCCACTGATTCAATTATTATTGGATCAATTGCTACGTCGATGTTTAAATGAACTGAGCCTGGTGAAGCTACGTCAATTGGTGGAACTAGTTCAACTGTCACATATCATGATAGTTATATTGAAGTTATAAAAACACATCAGTATGGGACTTGACTCTTACATTGAAGGATCAACAACTAGCTATGGTGCTTCTAGGTATCGATATGGTACTGGTTCTAGTACCTAATTTGTAATTGTAAGAACCTAATTTTCCTTTGGCGCACGCTTAATGGTTTGCTTCAATGGTGCAACAGGGATAAAGATGGTCAATAGAAAATTCATGCAATTGCTTTGTTGGATCTCTGAATATTGAGGTGCATGGCACCAATATTACTAATAGAAGGTAGACAATTTACAAAATTTACTAAATTGTAACACTTCATTGTCACAATTACAATTTTACATGTAGACACAATTAAAAATGACTAATTCATATTCTTCTATCTAGTTATTTTTTATGTCGTGACTAAATTAGTCGTTTATGTTAGTCGTTTTTAACTCTGTCACTTATTATCTAGTCAAATTTTTTAATTGGTGACTAAATTAGTCGTTAATTTTAGTCATTTATAGTTGGGTCAATCAAAATTGCTCATATTTAGTAGTAAATGACTTTAAAAACCTGTGGTGACTATAATTTTTAGTCATGTAGTAGCTAATTCCTCATTTTGTACAAGTGATTATTAGATTTTTATCATTCAAGCTACCATTATGATCTTAGGATCTTTAACTGAGAGAATAACATGCACAACAATAAAACACAAGCACAACACAAGAGACAAGAGACACAAATAATTTTCCTCGGGGAAACCATAAAGGAGAAAACCCCGCAACTTCCTCAGAGATAGAATCAGCACCAAAGGTAAAACCGAAAAACAGTAAGATGATCTCTCGACAGCAGCAGTCTCTCTCTCTCACATAGAGAGAAATTATACTCTCTCACTCATGCACCCAAATGAGTAAGTGTGTGTATGAGTATAATAAATATAGAGGATCTCACTCTCTATTTATATTCTTCCGTTCACTTGGAACCCACTCCAACATGTTGGCCTCACTTAACAATTACTTACTAGAGTCGACATCTCTAGGAGTGTCTGATAACCCTAGTACCCCACCACTTGTGGGGACTTTACCTCCTCTGACCAATAGGAGGGTATCACAATGGTGGGGACTATTTCCCTGACTTACAATGACTCACCTAGGGTCGACTTCTCTAGGATAGTCTAATAACCCAAGGGCCCCATAACTGTGGGGACTTTAACCCTTGACCAATAGGAGGGTTACCCACAATGAATTGACATGACTTTCTCATTATAGAAACTTCCTGGAATAAACATCGGGGTATGACATGACTCAATTACTTCCCGGAATAAACATCGGGTTACAATAGATAAGAAATACAAGTGAATACATTCTGAAGTTACAATTACATCAACACTCCCTCTTAACTAGGAAGGTATTCTTTTGACACAATTTATTAGCACAAGTTTTCTTCTCTGTATCATTCGAATCATCGTCAACTTCTCGTAATATTCATCTTCAAGTCATCTTCATCTTTAGGTCATCTTCATTTGGATCTAGATCATCACTCGATCTGGATCATCATCACTGGATCTGGATCATCTCTCGATCTGGATCATCACTAGATATCATCACTGGATCTAGATCATTACTCGATCTGGATCATCACTGGACATCATCACTGGATCTGGATAATCATTGGATTTGGATCATCACTTGATCTGGATCATTACTGCTGGATCTGGATCATCACTTGTTCTGGATCATCACTGCTGGATTTGGATCATCATCATGTGTGCTATCCCATGATTCTTCTCGTCATAGGAAGTTCTACTGAGCCAACCTTCTTTCATGCTAGTTGTAGGCCTAGCCATCATGTAGGTCTTCTTCAGCACTTATATCTGACCTACTCGTTAGAATGGCCTACCTAACACTTACATCTAGCCTAATCATCAGAAAGGAACGCCCAACACTCACATCTGATCATGTGGAAGCCTACAATCACATCAGAAAGGCCCTGCACTCACATTCACCAGAATTATAGGACATCACTATCATCCATGAAAAGGCTTCAACACTTATATCTAACTTGGAAGGAACCAAATCCTCCACCCTCACTAGAAAGGATTGCACTCACATATGACCTGGAAGGAACTAAATCCTCTACCCTCTCCAGAATGGCCCCTAGTCCTAGACTAAGCTACTTGGTAACGGACCAGGTTCCTCCATTCTCCCGAAGAATGGAAGCTGCCCTTATATCTGACCTGGTAGGAACCAAATCCTAAACCGTCACCAGAATGGCCTACGCTCACATCTGACCTGGAAGGAACCAAATCCTCCACCATCGTTAGAAAGGTCCCCAGTCCCAGACTGAGCTACCTGGTAATAGACCCGATGCCTCCACTCCCCCAGAGAGTGGTAGTTTCCCTTACATCTTTCCTACTCAACAGAATGGCCAACACTCACATCTGACATGGGAGGAACCTAATCCTTTAGCCATGATAGAATGGTTCAACCCTTACATCTGATCAAGTGGGAACACATCCCTCTATCACATCAGAATGGCTTCTCAGTCCTAGACTGAGTTTTCCTGGTAACTAACTAGGTACCTCCATTCCTAGAATGGAAATTTCCCTTACATCTGTCCTACTCAACAGAATGGCTAGCACTCACATCTAACATGGAAGGAACCAATCCTCTCACCATGACAGAATGGCTCAGCCCTTATATCTGACCTACTCATTAGAATGGCTATGGATCTCAGCACTCATATTTGACATGGAAGGAACCAAATCCTCTCACCATGACAGAATGGCTATGGGAATCATCACTTTCCCTTGGAGGAAACCATGATCTAGAGAACACCAAGCTTCTCCCTAAAGTACTCAAACTTCACTCTAGCCAATGGCTTCGTCAACACATCAGCTATCTGTTCCTCTATCGCAACATACTGGAGCTTCACTGCTCCCTTCTGCACCATATCCCTGATATAGTGATACTTGATCTCGATATTCTTTGATCTCGATATTCTTTGACTTGTCATGGAACACTGGATTCTTTGAAAACTTCACGCAACTCTGGTTGTCACAATGTATACAACTAGCATCCATATGGAGATCATATAAATCAGATAGTAGCTTCTGCAGCCATACTACCTCACAACTAGATGAACAAACTGCGACATACTCTTCTTCAGCTATACTCAGTGCCACATAGGATTGCTTCCTACTAAACCAAGAGATCACACTTGATCCCATACTGAAGCAACACCCTGAAGTTCTCTTCCTATCAATGGCACTACCTGCCCAATCTGAACCAACATAACCCTCCAGGTTAATCTTATGATACACATCGTACTTGATCCCATAATCAACTGTACCCCTGCATGCTTTGCAATAATCAGGTGAACATGTCTCAATGTGTTCACAACAAAGCAAATATCTGGTCTCAAGTACATCAAGGACCCAATCATCTTGACCATACATCGTAGCATCAACCATCTCTGATGAAGCATCACTCAATAGCTTCATGTTCGATGCCATAAGTGTGGTCATGTAGTCCGTCATCCTGAACCTATTTAGGATATCTACTACATACTTCCCTTGTCCACACCTCCATGCCTAGAACAATAGTGCATCGACACATAACAGGAGCATCACTATTATTCTATATTCAACCTTGAAGAAAAGGTTGGAATTTGCTTTACTCTCAGTAAATCCTAGAGTCATCAGTAATCTATCCATCCTGTCATACCATGTCGAACCTCAGGATCTTCTGTAGTCACTCCCTCTGAAGCGGAGCATCATACTCCCTCTATCTTCCGTACTCTATGCACTGAAACATTATGTACTGGAGTGACAAGTAGTATCCATCTAGGATCATTGGATACCAAGATCCTCTATTTTGAACTTTTTTAGAGGTTCTTCTCACATCCATCTGTGAGCTTGTCATCCTTTATCAACCTTGTAGCAAAGGTTAATATATTCATCAAGCTCATCATGTATGTGTTATCCCATGGGTGTCTTCTGAACTCATACAAGGCCTTCTTTCATTTGCGCACATGATTATGCATGTCATGTGACTTCACTTCTAGTGGTTGTAAATGTCTCTTTGTAGTCTATGCCTTGTATCCCATGATGTTTCCATCTACTGCATGATGGAACTACGAACTTCCCTTCACGTATCGATACTGCATCCTAGACATCATTCTTCTTGAACTTCTTCATAGCTGGAAGGTTTGGTATCAATGATGTTGCTACATTCGTCATATTATTCTTCATCTTGAACTGTCGTCACTTGTTCTTCAGAACAAGTGTCATCCTTCTTTGCTTGTAGGCGATTATGTATGCGATCTTTCCTACAAGTCAACATTATTTGTTTCATAGGTAGACTCCTTCTTGAGCCTTCATCTTCATCATCTTATTTATTCAGAATAGCATCATTTCTTATCCAAATGCTAAGATGTATAAGATGTTCTTCAAGAGTTGATATCTTCATATTCCTCATCACTTGAGGGATCTTCTTTCGATGGTAAGATCTTGATCTTCAATTGCTCCCATATTCTCTTCTCTTCTTATGAGTTGAGCTTCTTCTTATTCCCAGAGTCTACTGAAAGTAATCACTTCCTTCTGGCACACATTCCTTGCATGAATGAATCCCATGATCCTGGGAGGCTATTCAAGGCGGCTATCACCACTTCTACATTCTTCACTTCCGCTTCAAGTTGTTCTTTGATTTGAGAGACCCTTATGATTGCATGGTCTCTGTATTCTGGATCTTTACATTCTTCAACTTGTTTCTTAAGGTCATCTTCTAATGTATGTTCTTCCCTTCAAATAGCTTGGTCAAGGAATCAAACATCTCCAATGTCTTTGGGGAGACACTTGTGGTACAAGTTGATCCGTGACTAAATCAACAATGATCTTCTTGGTCTTGACTAAGTTCTTCTTGAGTAAGGATTTGAGCCTAATCTCCCTCTGGAACTGGAACCTGTCTAATCATGTAGGTGTCCAATTCATTTTCTTTAGAGAGATCAAATACTTCTATGCTTGGAAGTTGTCAACTTCAGCAAGCTTACCATCAAGCTGATGTGATAGATCACTTTGAAATGAGAACCTCAAATGCAAATAACAAATGATTAGATCTTACCAATTTGAGGTGTCCATCTTGGTTCCAAAGCTGGCTGATCTAGGGTTTGTCACAGAAACCCTAATTTTCAAAACTTGGAATATTTTAGATCTGATTAGATAGACAAATATATCTCTTCAAATGGAGCTGTCCAATGTACTCCTTTTCTAAAAATAGTGGAGGGAAGTTCCCGAAATAGGAAGCCCTAGTTTTCCAATTTCTTCTACAGAAATGTCTGTCACTGTTTCTATGATATATATGAAATTACTGCTCCTTTGTGTATGAAATGTAACACTGACGTAACCTCGCATGTATATAATACAACTCCATAGGTTTCATCAGAATTGGTTTCACCATTTTGGATTTATGATCTTTTTCCCAAGGTGACCTGTTACAAGACTGTTCAAAATGGAGACGTTGTATGGCATGCTACATGTCACTGGTTCATATTCTGAGTCTAATATTCATACCACAAAAATTAAAGTCCATTTTCTTTCTGTAACATCTTCAAGAATTCCATTTGTAGCTCTCTAACCCAGGTGTCCTGTTTAGGGATGAATTCTGGAAGAGGCTGGAACCCTAACATGGAGGGATCATATCTCCCAGAATATAGCAAATCAGAGGATGAATTTTGGACACACGGTAAATAAGGGTTTTATATTTGGCCTCTACAATTTTCAGCTCTTTAACCTTCTCCAATATTAGGATATAGCGAATGTACCAAAACGTATCATTTTTTGGTATTTAGGGTTTTTATAGCTTGGGGTCAAATTAGGGTTTGACTTTCCCAGAGTTTCACCCAACCAAAAAACTTGATCTAGGTCTATAAAATTCGGTTTTGATGAGGATATCAATCCTATTCTAGGATCACTCAAAAATTCTTCCTCTGTAGAAAGCCCTAATTTCCACACCGAAAACTAAAAATGCTTGGAGTCGAATTCTGCTTCGACAAAAAGATGCTCCCTTCAATCGAGAGTTAGCCTAGAATACTTTTGCTGATGGATTGTGGAGAGAGACCCAAAAATTAAGAAGCACTAGATTCTATAGCTTCACAATGTCTTCTTCTCAGCTTAGCTCTGATACCATGTTAGATTTTTATCATTCAAGCTACCATTATGATCTTAGGATCTTTAACTGAGAGAATAACATGCACAACAATAAAACACAAGCACAACACAAGAGACAAGAGACACAAAGAATTTTCTTTGAGGAAACCATAAAGGAGAAAACCCTATAGCTTCCTCAGAGATAGAATCAGCACCAAAGGTAAAACCAAAAAACAGTAAGATGATCACCTGACAGTAGCAGTCTCTCTCTCTCTCTCACACAGAGAACTTCTCCTCTCTCACTCATGCACCCAAATGAGTGAGTGTGTGTATGAGTATAATAAGTAGAGAGGCTCTCACTCTCTATTTATATTCTTTCATTCACTTGGAGCCCACTCCAACATGTCGGCCTCACTTAACAATTACTTACTAGAGTCGACATCTCTAGGAGTGTCTAATAACCCTAGTGCCCCACCACTTGTGGGGACTTTGCCTCCTCTGACCAATAGGAGGGTAACACAATGCTGGGGAATATTGCCCTGAATTACAATGACTCACCTAGGGTCTACTTCTTTAGGATAGTCTAATAACCCAAGGGCCCCATAACTGTCGAGACTTTAACCCTTGACCAATAGGAGGGTTACCCACAATGACTTGACATGGATTTCTCATTATAGAAACTTCCTGGAATAAACGTCGGGGTATGACATGAATCAATTACATCCCAGAATAAACATCGGGTTACAATAGATAAGAAATAAAATTGAATACATTCCGAAGTTACAATTACATCAACAGTGATAGAGAGAATAGTTGAGACTATAACTATGTTTTATTTTAGTAAACTATTGTTGTTTTCTGATTTTAGTATTAACGCTTATAATACTTCGTCTTCTAGTTTTGAAAGGGTCTGCGAATACTATATGTAAATATATAGGGTGTAAACTTGAGTAACACTCATTCAAACATAATTTTGACTACCAAAAATTTTCTATGTGAGTATTTGTAAGGAAGCAGTGAAAATATTATATGATTTGAACCCGTATACAACCAAAATCAGTCCAAATTGTATAATGTTTAGATAATTTCTTATGTAAATGATAAACATACTTCAGTTCAAAATATTTACAAGTTATATGTGAATACAAATAAAATGGACTTGGAATTAAGAAAATGAGCTAAAAGAAGACTCACATAATCCTTCTTCAAATTGTGTCAAAAAATCATAAGATTACAGTTCCATGACAATTCATAGCATTAAGGACCATTTTGCACAAATCTATAAATGAAGAGAAGCTCCATACTTTCACAAGAGAAATTAAATGTTCAAATAAATTTTCACAAATGCCAAGAAACTTTTTTCCTCTCATAAAAGAAAATCCTTCAAGCTAGTGTGGTATACAAGCTCACTTTCTGCTGATACTCCTGCTAGGAGGCTTCTTTAGCTCTGTGCCATGAATATGGCATGAAGAATCTCCATGTTTTTTGAGGTTCTGTAAACATTCAATTAGATTGTACAAACAGAGACAAACCTTTTAAGTTGTTGGTGAATCATTGTCATCATTGTAAATGTGCTCTGACATCTACCACACTTGAAGAATGTTGTCTTCAGCAATGCTGGAAATGATCCATTCTTCAGCTGGATTCCATGAAAAGTCTGAAATATTTCTTGTGTGTCCTCCATGTATGAATAGCAGCTCGGGAGGTGCCTCTTCAGCATCCTCTAGATTTTTCTCATCACCAATTCTATTGCAAAAGAAAAAGGGACTAGTGCCACTCAGCAATAGATTATAGAAATAGTATTTGTATGCTTTACAATTATATACATTAGGCCTGAAATAAGCTGATTTTTAAAAGTGGACCTATATAATTCCTTCCTAATCTCACCTATTGAGCTCCCAAACCATGAGTCGTTTATCTAAACCACATGATGCTAATATAGCTTCGTTTTTGGGACTCCAACCAATTTGGAACACTTCTTCTTTGCAAAGACATATACGTAAATGGTAGCCATTGTTTAAGGTAGATTTCCACTAAACTTCTCTCTCTCTAAGCCAACAGAATCAAAGAAAACCTCTTACAGGTTGAAGCTATACTATAATACTTTTATCTAGTTATCATTTCCTTTCTTTAAGCAATGTCAAACATACATGTATATAAAAAAAATTAAACAAGATTATCTAAGCAACATATTCAGATTCTATTTATATTTCCGAGAAATAAATATAAAAATAATCATACATGTGGTGTGCACACATATGAAGAACTTTTTCTAGCTTCTGAATGTCATGGAATGCAATAGTTCTGTCTGCAGAGCCCGTAGCCACAATCCATTCATTGAAAGGATTGAAATCCAAACAGTTAACCTGGGCATCATCTCCACAAACTATTACAAGAAAACAACTTTAGCAAAATATATACGAGGAAAACTTGAACTTATATGCAAAAAATTTCAAACCCACCTACAAGAACAAACAAATAAATGCCTGGAGAGCTCCCTAAATGAATACACCAATCAAACAAGGAATGTTAAGGAGAAAGAATATAACTATGCTTAATAAAACATACAGTCATGTAAGATGCAACTTTGACAGCTACTTTCTCTTACCATAGGTGATAATATTTTGACCTCTAATAAGAAATCAGGAGAGTTTTGAATGTACTAAACAAGGTAGAAATACTCAAAAGATGATATCTGTAAATGGAAGGATAAAGTTTTGATATTGAAATGTGTTAAACGAGTTTTTTTTCTGGTTAAATTTTCCACCAAAAACAATTCAGATAGTTCAAGGGCTATTACCTCAGCTTGGTGAGCTTCAACAGTATGAAGTGGCTTCTCATAGTCTTTCCTGATATCCCATAGAAGAAAATGATGTTCATCCCCTACAGACCCAAAGAGATGGTCATGAACTGCATGCCATGCTACATCCTTCACTGGTCCATCATGGTACTACATCTCTAAGAAGAGTTACCACAACATTAATGAGTACCTTACTGCTGTTATTAAAAAAAAAGATCACAACACCTAATTCAATTAAACAAATCCCCCCCAACACATACATTTTTGGCCAACAAAAAAGAATTACACATCATGAATACAAGAGCATAGAGAAGAATTATGATCTCTCTAGCAGAATGAAGCACTTTAACTCCTAGATGAATCCCTCGTTACCATGTTTGTAATTTATCATTACTTTCATGTTCCTTCTCTATCAATATATATGGTGTTTGAATAACTAACCATTTTATTTATTACATGTCAGAAATCTTCATCCCATAGATATTCTCAAGCTATCAAACCCACACAGATGCTGATATTCATCAACAATCCAACATATGCAATTATGAAGGATTGTTATTTTTGAGGGGAATGTGAAATATTAAGGATATTATTTACATTGAAATATGTTGCATCTCAGAAATTTTATTCAATATTAATTAAATATTGAGCATCCAATGAACATTGTACAAGTAAAACTCAACTAAGCATCAGATGCTTAAACTCCCAACTCAGAGGAAAGACAGCTGAGGCTAAAGGGCAATGAGAAACCAAAGAAAAATATTTTCCAAAAATTTTACATTATCCCATTCATGTCTTTATGATGAGGAAAAATTATCCTTTTCCATCCAATGCAAAAGAAAGAATGGAACATCAAATGTCTGTGTTCAGTTCATGCTTATCAATATCCTATGTCTAGGAATCTTGCAGTGCAGTTTATTTGATACCATAGATAGAGGGAAGCCTATGATTTTGAGAACTTTATCTCTTTGATTTTAATGTTATCCCTCAAAGTGGCACGGTTTGAGGTTGATCCATGTGTGCAAAAGAAAAATAAGGTGAACATGTAAAGTTCAGGTGCAAAATCAAAATGTATGCACCGTACAAATTAAGAACTAGTTACCTTGATCTTATTGGAAACTATCAATATAGTGTGATTGCATTGTAAATATCTTAGTGTAAAAGAAAAATTGGTTGAAAATGTAGTTTTAAACTGTGTAAAATCAAACTGCATTATAAAGAAGTGAAGGCTCTATATAATTAAACCAACCAAACTAAGAACAACTGTTGGAGCTCCTATCCTTCCCAAACACAAAAGGGAACACTTGTTTGTATCTATTAGTATACTATTATGTGTGTACCAAAATGAAATGTGATATATCATCATAAATTTCCTCCACAGTGCTGCACCATTAGGGAAATCAATATAGACAACTTGGAAACCTCCAAAGGCCAGTGGCATACAATCAATATAATAGTCTACCAAGTCATTGTTCTATATTGACTCTACAATCATTATAATCTAATTTGCACAAATTAAATCTATATTGTCATACTTCCTCCTTACAAGGGTGTAGTCCAAAATTCCAAAATTCTTGTAGGCAATGAAATTTTCAAAACTAGTCTCACAGGAGTATAAATTGACTCAACCCGGTTTTGGCACCAAGTTGGGTACAACATGCTAGTCCAAGTTTTTCTAATATGTTCTACGTATCTCATAATGATGTAGACATTATTTAGAAAACACTTAAAAATAACAACATAAATATGAAATGGGTTGCAGTCACCTCAATTGATACTCCTAATTTTGAATCAAAGGATTCATAACACTTTCGAACAAGCTCTGTTAATGTTCCATCCTGCACAGTAAGAAAATATCATACGTGAAATACAAAACCCAATATGATAAAGTAGGCAATTAATGAAGCTAAGTAGTATTGTAATCGCCTAATAAATCATAACCTATAACCTTATGCTTACACCTTGTTAGCTCTATATCATGGGTCATATTAGATATAGCTATACTGTTAAGTGTTCCAATAAATCATACCACTATATTAGGCTAATAACACATATTTCATTAAATTTGGAAATATTCTATTACAAGGACTTCATGCACATTGAGTTTTTTTGTAAATCTCTTAATACATATTCTATTAAATCTAGAAAAATCAACTCAAAGAACTATTCCATTAAATTTGGAAGAATTAATCCAATGAGCTATTTTCTCAATTAATATTTTTTACTTATTTCAAGTAAAACTTTAGTATTCAACCATTCAAAAGAAAATATTACATCTCAATTAGAACAAGATGGGTTAGTTCTAGAATTTAAAACTTCCGCTAGATTGAGTTCTTTCAAAATGAGGAAAGTCATAGCCTTTGAATCCTTACATAATTTCTCTTAATATTATTTATAGTTTGTATTAAATGTTAAGTTGATTAAATTATTTTATGGCATAATACCAACATTGCATTTGTTATTACAATAATTAAAAAACATTGTCATAGTAATTATTTTTTTCTTTGTTGAGTATGTTGTTTTATTTTCTGAAGTTGCCACCACTCATAATCAAAACAAGAAAATATTTTATGACTTTAAAGTATAAGTTTTACCCTTGTAATGATTAAAATAAATTATGAATTAAAATAGCAACATAATTTATTATAGTTGTTGTTGGTAGTGGTAGTGTATTAAAAACTAAGTTGATAAATGTTTACTTTATGAATAATAGATTAACGTGAGAAATTTCTTACCTATAAATTTATTTAATGATATTGATGTTAGTAAAGGCTCCATTATTTATTAATATTAATTATTTTAACAATCAAAATCAATTATGAACTAGAATAGAATTAGTGCGGTACAATTTGTTTTTTTCATATACAAGAGGAAAGGGGGAAACCAATTGAACTAATTATTGTAAGTGTTCATTATTTATTTATGAAATATTTGAACAATGTGTTTAATTAAAAAAAACATATTTATATTGAAAATATAGATATCTTACAATATTTATACTGTCATTAATATTTTATATCATCTATTAATTTATGTTAGGGCACGGAGGAATCGAACCACCATCGTCCTGCTTGTAATGCAGGTGCTATTCCATTGAGCTAGCACCCTTTACAACATGAGGGGAGAGGGACTATGTTAACACCTAGATTACACATTTATAATCCTCTGTGACAAATCAAAATCAAG
>LPNX010214836.1:0-11309 GCA_001517045.1 Pseudotsuga menziesii | reverse complement strand
AGACCGATGCAAACTGTGTCTCCTATCCGCGACAATTAGAAGCGAATCCACTGTCAAACTGTTTTCTCAAGAGTGCAATAAACTCGGGCTAAAATGTACCATAGTCACCAGCACAGAGTACGACGCAAACAACGAGATCCGCGCGATGAAAGCCCTGCAATTCAAACCTTTGATTGCACCCATACGGATCTACAAGATCACGAAACAATAAGATACATGTGCAAGTACAAGTTCAAAAATAATACATAACTAAAAAAAAAAAGAAAAAAAATATAGTCATCTTCTGACACTCGAGTCTCATTCAGCTAATCAAAACAACTAGCAATCCACTCGAGTTCTTATAAATGACCCGGAAATTGATCTCTCCACATTACGCTTATCACGAATAAGACCGAGTGTTCAAATAAATAGCTCGATCTTCGTACTGTCTAATGCGGTGGATTAGTACTTTAGGACAAAGTTACTTTTTTTCGGAAGGAAACTTCAAAAATAGAATTAACAAATAAGAAGGAAAAGCGAAAAACAAATCTCATTGCCTGTGCTTTCTTTTATACTTTTTTTTTTCGCTCGGAACCTCTTGCTTATACACGGTTTTTTTCCACGGAAACCTCGGTTACCCTGCAATTACTGGAACGTTAGGGCACAATCTAACAAATATATATACTGGCTTACAAGATGTAACAAACTACGAATAGTGGTGCGAAGCTTATCACATGCACCATTATCTGTAACTGGGTTGCCGCCAACAGCAGACTCATGGGCTGGTTGAAAAAATCTTGGAAAACAGAGATAAACAGCTCGGCAGATAACATTTCCTGCGACCTTAATGCTGCGTTAGGTGTAATTGTCGCAATTTGCGGCCGGCCATAGTTGTTCGTGCTACAATATATGGAAGAAGCAACTGTTTTTGAATCAACGGTAGTAACGACCTTATATCATCATACACGAAAATACGCACAGACGGGGGTGAACCACTCCAGGGGCAGAGTAGAGTGTACAAGGAAAATTGTGATCTCGCCGCACGGTGCTGCATCGCGGAAATTCTCCGTAGGGCAACGGATAAGGTAACTGCGTATGCGGCATCGACAATAGGTAACTACGCGAGCAACTTCCATTAAGAGAAATAACCTTTGGGAAATGGCCTGTTTCGGATGGAACCGTTCGCATTTGGACGAGGGGCGCCTGCATTATGCATACGAACCGCGGCCGCTCGAATAAATCTGGACAATTTTGTTCCGTGTTGCTGGGCACTTTTCCGTCTGTCTTTCTTTTTCCCGCTTGACCCTGCATATATTAGAAACGAAAACAAAGAAACAAGGACTTCTTGGATTTCCATAGAGTTTTTTTTCTTCGTTAAACATTGCCTCTCTCAACACACGTTTTTCTCGAAGACTCTTGCACCAAAAAGAAACTTTAGGGCGAAGAAGCTAAAAGACATTGGTGATACTAGAATAGATAGGGCAGATAAAGATTTTTTATTAGTGCCGGAGCCAAGTATGTTTGTGAACGGTAATCAATCTAATTTCGCTAAGCCCGCTGGTCAAGGTATTCTGCCCATTCCTAAAAAATCTCGAATTATTAAGACTGATAAGCCAAGACCGTTCTTGTGTCCCACATGCACTAGGGGTTTTGTCAGGCAGGAGCATTTGAAGAGACATCAGCATTCGCATACCCGTGAGAAACCGTATCTTTGTATCTTTTGCGGTAGGTGTTTTGCTCGTAGAGATTTAGTGCTCAGGCATCAGCAAAAACTTCATGCTGCTCTTGTAGGTACGGGGGATCCACGGCGAATCACGCCAGCACCAAATTCGACTTCTTCTTTTGCCTCCAAGCGGCGCCATTCCGTGGCGGCGGATGATCCAACCGACCTTCATATCATTAAAATAGCCGGAAATAAAGAGACTATTCTACCCACCCCGAAGAACCTTGCTGGTAAGACATCTGAAGAATTGAAAGAGGCCGTGGTTGCCTTGGCCAAATCAAATAATGTAGAACTTCCCGTCTCGTCCCCAGTAATTAGCGATAAGCGAGAGAAAACTCCTCCTAGTAAGGCAGGCTCCCTAGAATTTCAAGAGTTCAAGTTCAGCACGAAAGGCGTGCCAGTTCACTCTGCATCAAGCGATGCTGTTATCGACAGGGCGAACACTCCCTCTTCCATGCATAAGACGAAAAGACATGCGTCTTTCTCTGCATCCAGTGCAATGACTTACATGTCTAGTAGCAATAGCCCCCACCATTCAATTACCAATTTCGAGCTCGTTGAAGACGCTCCGCATCAAGTCGGTTTTTCCACTCCACAAATGACCGCGAAGCAGCTCATGGAAAGCGTGTCAGAATTGGATTTACCTCCGTTAACCCTGGACGAACCACCGCAAGCTATCAAGTTTAACTTAAATCTATTTAACAATGACCCCTCCGGACAACAACAACAACAACAACAACAACAACAACAACAGCAAAATTCCACCTCTAGTACCATAGTGAACAGCAACAATGGAAGTACAGTTGCTACACCTGGAGTGTATCTCTTAAGTAGCGGTCCATCTTTAACCGATCTTTTGACAATGAACTCTGCACATGCAGGTGCGGGAGGATACATGTCTAGCCACCATTCGCCATTTGATTTGGGCTGCTTCAGTCATGATAAACCGACAGTTTCTGAATTTAACCTTCCGTCAAGCTTCCCGAATACTATACCGTCTAATTCTACTACAGCTTCTAATAGTTACAGTAATTTGGCAAATCAAACTTATAGGCAAATGAGCAATGAGCAGCCGCTTATGTCACTATCTCCTAAAAACCCACCAACAACTGTTTCAGACTCCTCTTCCACGATCAATTTCAATCCAAGCACAAATAATTTACTGGAACCATCAATGGAGCCCAATGATAAGGATAGTAATATCGATCCTGCTGCCATAGATGACAAGTGGTTATCAGAGTTTATTAACAATTCTGATCCAAAATCTACCTTCAAGATCAACTTCAACCATTTCAATGACATTGGGTTTATTTATTCTCCACCTTCATCAAGGTCATCTATACCAAGCAAGTCACCTCCAAACCATTCTGCTACCTCATTAAATCATGAAAAAGCTTCTTTATCACCTCGCTTAAACTTGAGTTTGAATGGAAGCACAGATTTACCAAGTACACCACAAAACCAACTGAAAGAGCCTTCCTATTCTGACCCTATTTCCCATAGTTCTCATAAGAGGCGTCGTGATAGCGTCATGATGGACTACGATCTATCCAATTTTTTCAGCTCAAGGCAATTGGATATTTCCAAGGTATTAAACGGGACAGAGCAAAATAATTCTCATGTGAACGACGATGTTCTCACTTTGTCTTTCCCCGGCGAAACTGATTCTAATGCAACACAGAAACAGCTGCCTGTTCTTACTCCTTCGGATTTGTTATCTCCGTTTTCTGTTCCTTCAGTATCTCAACTGCTTTTTACCAATGAACTAAGGAGTATGATGCTAGCCGACAATAATATCGATTCAGGAGCCTTCCCCACAACTAGTCAATTGAACGATTATGTGACTTACTATAAGGAAGAATTCCATCCATTTTTTTCATTTATTCATCTTCCTTCTATCATACCTAATATGGACAGTTATCCCTTGTTATTATCTATCTCCATGGTCGGAGCATTGTATGGGTTTCATTCAACGCATGCAAAAGTGTTAGCTAATGCAGCTAGGACCCAAATTAGGAAAAGCTTGAAAGCTAGTGAGAAAACCCCGGAGACGACAGAGTTATGGGTTATACAGACATTAGTATTGCTAACGTTCTACTGTATTTTCAATAAAAACACAGCCGTGATCAAGGGGATGCATGGTCAGTTGACGACTATTATTCGTCTCTTGAAGGCCTCTCGTTTAAATTTGCCCCTAGAGTCCCTATGCCAGCCGCCTATTGAGAGTGATCATATTATGGAATATGAAAACAGTCCTCATATGTTTTCAAAAATAAGAGAGCAATACAACGCGCCGAATCAAATGAACAAAAACTACCAATATTTTGTATTGGCGCAGTCACGTATCAGGACTTGCCATGCGGTATTACTTATATCTAACTTATTTTCTTCACTGGTAGGTGCTGATTGCTGTTTTCATTCAGTCGATTTAAAATGTGGTGTTCCATGCTATAAAGAAGAATTATATCAGTGCCGAAATTCCGATGAATGGTCGGACCTATTATGTCAATACAAAATAACGTTAGATTCGAAATTTTCGTTGATTGAATTGTCTAATGGTAACGAGGCATATGAAAATTGTTTGAGATTTCTTTCTACAGGCGATAGTTTTTTTTACGGAAATGCTAGGGTTTCGTTAAGTACATGTCTATCATTGTTGATATCTATCCATGAGAAAATACTTATTGAAAGAAATAACGCAAGGATCAGTAATAACAACACCAATAGCAATAACATTGAGTTGGACGATATTGAGTGGAAGATGACTTCCAGACAACGGATCGATACAATGTTAAAATACTGGGAAAACCTTTATTTGAAAAATGGTGGCATCTTGACACCTACCGAGAATAGCATGTCAACAATAAACGCCAATCCAGCAATGAGGTTAATAATTCCGGTATATTTGTTTGCCAAAATGAGACGGTGTTTGGACCTGGCACATGTTATTGAGAAAATCTGGTTGAAAGATTGGTCCAATATGAATAAAGCTTTGGAGGAAGTTTGCTATGACATGGGTTCATTGAGGGAAGCTACCGAGTATGCACTGAATATGGTGGATGCGTGGACTTCATTTTTTACGTACATTAAACAGGGCAAGCGCAGAATTTTCAATACTCCTGTATTTGCGACCACATGTATGTTCACTGCAGTATTAGTGATTTCGGAATACATGAAATGTGTAGAGGATTGGGCACGCGGGTACAATGCCAACAACCCTAACTCAGCATTATTGGATTTTTCGGACCGTGTCTTATGGCTAAAAGCAGAAAGGATTTTGAGAAGATTACAAATGAACTTGATACCGAAGGAGTGTGATGTGTTGAAATCGTACACTGATTTCTTAAGATGGCAGGACAAGGATGCCCTAGATTTGTCAGCACTAAATGAAGAACAAGCACAAAGGGCCATGGACCCGAATACCGATATAAATGAGACAATTCAACTAATTGTAGCGGCAAGTCTATCCTCCAAATGTTTATATTTGGGTGTTCAAATATTGGGTGATGCGCCAATTTGGCCTATAATATTATCGTTCGCTCATGGTTTGCAATCAAGAGCTATCTATAGTGTTACGAAAAAAAGAAACACTAGAATATAAGTCCAATTTACAAATATATAATGGCGGCCGTCTCTATACTATAGTATTTACAGAATTAAAGCTTAGAACTATCATAACTTTCATAATATACCACCAGGCTTCAAAAAGGCATTGTTCCATTCGGAGTTTGCTTGAGTTTGATGGCCCGGGTAAAAAGGTTTGACAAGGCAAGGGGCCGTACTTATTAAAACAATTTCAACATGCACAATTAAGAATGTAAGAGATATATGAGAATGATACAGAGAGAGAGAGAGAGAGAGAAAGAGGAAGGTCAATTAAAGGAGAGAACTGTTGTTAATATGGCAGACCCTGATGACAATGAGGCCGAAGCCACTGGATTACAACAATATAGTGGTGAGACCACTCGCGATGACAATGAAGAAAGCATGAATGATTCTTTCACTTTAACATCCAGGAATAGAGGCAGAAGTAATACAATATCTAGTATTGTTAGTGGTTATGAAATAATGAAAGAACATATGGACAAGGAAAAGTTTATGTACTTGATTCTAGCGAGTCTCCTTTTGTACATGGGATTTGTTGCCGCATTTGCTCCCAGGACGTCTTTATCAAGAGACTTTCGGCGGTTTCACTCTTCCAGATTGACGAATGCAGAGGTTTATAGGATATACTTGAACTCCTTGCAACAGGAAAATAGAGCGAAAGAACATGTATACAAGTATGCTGGGTACATGAGCAACGGAGCAAGTGATTCGTCAACGTTTAAATATACCTTGGACGAGTTTCTAGATATGGGGTACAAACCCAAAGTTGAAAAATATTACCCATGGATAGGTGAACCAGTAGACACTAACGTAGCTCTTTTAGAAAATGGTAAAGTGGTCTACGAAGCAAGCATGATCGAGGATAGAGTTAAAGGTGATCCTGCTTCTCACGCTAGGAAAAGGCAAAAGGGTTTCCATCAATATTCAAAAAATGGAAGTGTAACTGCTCGATACGTGTTTTGCAATTATGGTAGCATCAGTGACTACAAGCTACTTTTGAAGAAAAACATTGATATTGAAGATAAAATCCACATCGTACGATCGGGTAAAATACTACCTGGATTAAAGGTAAAGAATGCAGAACTTTATGGCGCTTCCAGTGTCATTATATATACAGACCCATTTGACGATGGTAAAGTTACTGAGGAAAATGGGTTTTTACACTATCCTTATGGACCAGCAAGAAACCCAAGTTATATTAAGAGAGATTCTGTAAACTATTTCAGTGACACTCCAGGAGATCCGACAACTCCAGGGTATCCCTCCAAGGATTCCGACACTGAACATATGTCACCGGTAGGGAGAGTGCCGAGGATACCATCGGTGCCGATGAGTGCTAGAGATGTCCAACCAATTTTAGAAAGATTGAATGGCAGGGGTTTTCAAATTGGGCCCGGTAGTAATATAAAAGATTTTGGATCATTCACTGGACCTTCAAGCTCTATCGATAAAGTCCATTTGCATAATGAGCTAACTTACAACATCAAGGAAATGAGTAGTGTAGAGGTTAGTATCCCTGGTATATTCACTGAGGGGGAGATTATTATCGGAGCTCATAGGGATTCGCTCGCCTCGAGTAGCGCCGGTGATGCAAATAGTGGCAGCGCTATTCTTTTAGAAATTGCACGAGGAATGAGTAAATTACTTAAGCATGGTTGGAAGCCACTGCGTCCTATCAAACTAATAAGTTGGGATGGTGAACGATCCGGCCTTCTGGGATCTACAGATTATGCAGAAGCTCATGCTGCGATTCTCAGGAGAAGGGCCTTGGTATACCTAAATCTAGATAATGCAATCTCTGGGACAAATTTTCACTGTAAAGCCAACCCACTTTTACAAGACGTGATATACGAAGCTGCTAAGCTCACGGAATTTAATGGGCACGAAGACTGGTCATTGTTCGACCATTGGAAATACACTTCTAATGCCACTATTTCTCTACTTGATGGGTTGTCTAGTTACACTTCATTTCAGTACCATCTTGGAGTGCCCGCTGCACATTTTCAGTTTAATGCCAATGATACTTCAGGCGCAGTCTATCATAGTAACTCCGTATTCGATAGCCCAACTTGGTTGGAAAAATTTACCAATTCTGACTACAAGTTACACAACACCATGGCCATGTTTGTAGGTTTGACAACGCTGATGCTGAGTGAAAACGAACTGGCAAGATTCAATACACATGTTTACCTGAAGAAAATATATAACTGGTATATCGCATGGCACTCTAATCTATCTTCAGCATTTCCCCAGGACGATGAAGTGAACAGCTTAGCAAAAAGGGTTCTGGACTTATTAAAAGTTGCCACACAGGAAGATAGCATCCAATTTGACCAACAAAATGATATTCTCTATAAAGAGTGTAGGGAAGCTTTACCTGTTTGGGCTTTTTACAAAAAAATCAAGAGCTATATTAAACTGCAACGATCCAATAGCAAATCAAAGCAAATTGATCAATTATTTATTACACACAGAGGACTGAAAGACAGGGAATGGATGAAGTACTCTCTTTTAGCACCTAGTAAGTTTGAGGGATCTGTCGGGGAAGTTTTGCCCGGCCTTCACGAAGGATTGGCTGATATTGATAGAAACGAGGTCATTCAGTGGTTAACCATTTTGCTAAGCCAATTCAGCAACGTTCGCTATTTACTTCAATAAGCATTTAAGTACCTCACCTCAGTATATACATTTATTTTATTTGCATACGTAGAGTGACTTTGAATAATAACCATGAGAGGCTTTTTTGTATATACTCTATAAACATGGCTTCAATTTCTTATACATGTCACACCGTACGTTGTGCGAGGTGATTAGGAAAAGTAAAAGGGGACTAGAAGAATCATGAAATGATTTGTAGATACAGTTATTTGAGGAAAGCAAAAATTACCAATTCAGGAAGGTGTAGGGACGTCGATAGGAGATCACATCGTTAATTAGTGTTAGGAAGAATGAGTTTAGAGGATACATTAGCCAACATGTCATTATATGACGCCAAGAAATATTTTCGTAAAGCTCAAAATGTTGTTTTCAATTATACTGAGATGGAAGGGAAAGTTCGTGAAGCGACAAACAACGAGCCTTGGGGTGCCTCATCCACTTTAATGGACCAGATTTCTCAAGGAACTTACAATTTCAGGGAAAGAGAAGAAATTTTGTCCATGATATTCAGAAGGTTCACTGAAAAGGCAGGTAGTGAGTGGAGGCAAATTTATAAAGCCTTGCAATTGCTCGATTACCTTATCAAACACGGTTCTGAAAGGTTTATCGATGATACAAGGAATAGCATTAACTTAATTAGGATTTTAGAAACTTTTCACTATATTGATTCCCAGGGAAGAGATCAAGGAATTAATGTCAGAACTAGGGTCAAAGCTTTGATTGAATTATTGAGCGACGATAATAAGATACGCGCAGAAAGAAAAAAGGCAAGAGAAACAGCAAAGAAGTACAAGGGCGTTGCTGGAGGATCTGCCTCTGCTGATGGCAGTTTGAATTCGAAGGCAGGTTTCACGTCAACGAAAGTGCACGGCATTAGCGTGAGTGCTGATTTCGATAGTGACAATGAAGATAACGAAGATGGTTCTTTTAGTCAAAATGGATATAACGATAATGCCTCGAGAGCCACATCTACTCCTGGGCAAGGAAAACAAGAACCAGAGGACTTTGTTGACTTTTTTTCTAGTGAGTCTTCAAAACCATCTAAAGAACTCATACAAGAAGATGAAAAGAAGGCGGACGAAGAAGAGGACGATGATGACGAGTTTTCAGAATTTCAAAGCGCCGTCCCTGTTACCAACCCTGCTAATTCGTTTAACTTGCTAAACACGAGCCCAATTGAGGGTATGCCCGCCACCACGAGTTCAATGCCTTTTTATAACAGCTCCACTACCGACCAAGGCAAGATTACCCCAGCTATTGCGGAACCTAAAAAAGTAGATCCTTTTAGCTCTCTCTTTTCAACTGCAAAGGCATCTGCAGAAGCACCTAGTGCTCCTAAAGCATCCCAAGCGAAAGCCGCTGCCTCTAATCCTGTATCTAATAGCACAACTGCACTAAGTACAGATCAAGATGATGATGACGAATTTGGTGAAATGCATGGTGGAGCTGTTCAACAAGAACAGAATACCAATAATAACCATACATCATCCAAAGAAATCGATTTACTTTCCTTTTGAGTGATATTATTGGTTTACACAATATGTAAATGTTTTATAACAATAGAAAGTACTTTGTAACAGGTATTACGAACATTACTATCTAATCTCCACTGTATTTCTCCTTTATATGTTTGTCTTGATTACGTGAAATAGTTTGTGAACATTTTTTTGATCTTTTTTTCGTAAAGAAGGGCCCTTTTCAAATTTATTTACATTTTGGTCATTTGAAAATACTTTACTTAAAAAGACGAGGAAGAAACTGTAAATCCATAGTTCGAGAGTTGAAGTGCCCTTCAAAACAAAAACTCCTGACTTTTTTTGCTCATTTTTAGTCAATGAACTAAAACTCACCTTCCTTCTCGTTTATTTTTGCCTAGCATTATAGAGCAATTATAACTATATATTAAAGTTGACGCACCGAAAAAAAAGGCACGAAAGAAAACTCTACTAATTTTTCACATCTCGAAAAAGCTCATTGCAGAAGGATTTACCAATATTTCTAAAGTTAACGTAACCATGGCACCGGAAATTTTTGTTAAATTCAAGTGTGCAAGTAGAGACATAAAGCTACTATGGGCGTCCGTCTTTCTTAGACTTCTATCATATGGTTTAACAAATCAAGTTTTGACGCTTTTTTTAAATGCCATCAATATGACAGAGGATAAAATTGGGCTGTTTATGTCATTAACACTGGCCGGGGATGTAATTTGCTCTTACATTCTTACTTGGTATGCGGATTCCTGGGGCCGAAGAAGAGTCCTAGTTTATGGTTGTGCAATGATGTTGTTAAGTGGGTTGGTTTTCAGTTTTAGCGAAAATTTCACCCTCTTGCTAGTATTTGCTATCTTCGGTGTTATATCGCCTTCAAGTGATGAAGTCGGGCCTTTCAAATCTATAGAAGAGGCCATGATTGCACATCTGAGTCCTCATAATGCAAGACCAGAGATTTATGCTATTCACGCCTTGGTTGGAACAATTGGAAGCGCTCTAGGTGCAATAGTTTGTGGTATATTTGTAGATCTTTTGAAAAGAACTGGTTTAGCTGCTACTGATTTGCAATGTTATAAATTAGTTTTCTTACTGTATGCCTTCTTCGCCTTTTGCAAAATGGTCATCATGCTCTTATTATCAGATGCTACAGAATTGGACGGGCATTATGAACATACAGATTGCAATGAAGAAACAGCTGAACCATTGGACGTTAACGATGAAACTGCACCATTAATGAGACAAGCAACTCACCCAGAAGAAAGATCCAACAAACTATCTAAGGAGACCGTTTCGGTTTTGATGAAATTGTTAGTAATCTTCATGGTCGACTCTCTCGGGTCCGGGTTTATGACAAGTGGCTGGATGGTTTACTACTATAGTAAGCAATTTTTGATGGGATCTCTGGCGTTGGGTACTTTATTTTTCATCACGCAACTGGTTATGGCATCTTCCACCATCCCATCATCAATAATTGCCAGATGTTTTGGCCCAGTAAGAGCCACACTATTGGTCCAAATTCCATCAGGGATATTTTCTATTCTCATCCCTATGGCCAAGAATTACTTGCCCTTATCTATTTTGTTTTTGAATCTGCATTTTGCAACAACTGCCATGGACGTTACACCAAGGCAAATTCTATTAACAAATATCATCAAACCAAGAGATTTAACCAAAGTTATGGGGGTGGTCAACATTGGAAAGACATTTGCTCGGTGTGTTGGTCCAATATTCACGGGTATACTTGCTAACAATAATTATTTATGGCTATGTTACATCATTAGTGGGTCCTTGGTGATAACGGCGGATCTAATACTGGCATGCATGTTTTTAGGAGTGGACGCTAAAATTAAAAA
>LPNX010214816.1:23906-38231 GCA_001517045.1 Pseudotsuga menziesii | reverse complement strand
ACTACTTCCAAGAAAATTTCAAAGGTTTCCGCAAACTTAAAACTCAAAAAAATGCAATTAAATAAACCTTAAACAATATAAACTCCATTATTGCAACAAAACGACAACAGTTCCACAAAAACTAATGTTGTTAATATCAAATGCAAATATTAATTAATAATTATATTTCTTCATGTTAAGAAAAAGGAGTAACTACCCAACAAAAGAAAAACAATACTGTAACACCACTTTGGTTGCAACGAACAATTTGAGAACCATATATATAATATATATTTACCATTATTTATTTTCAATATTCAATCATCCTTTTACCAAATTCTTATAATAATGTATACTTCCTTAAAATCTCAATCCCTATCATGCATACGCAATAATAATCCTTCGAGTTTTTCTGAGAAGTTGAAGGTAGCATACTTGTTTCCCATTTGTTTTGTTCACAATCTCAAAAGATCACTTTAAAACTTGGAACCCTTCAAAGTGTAGATATTTATTCCCCCTGTGAGGGAGAAGGTGAGAAAATGCAAATTCTTTGTTGAAATTTTCTTGTTTCTGACATTCTTTCATTCATTCTTCATGGGTGTTGGGCTCAACAAATGCAAATTCTCTGTTGAAATTTTCTTGTTTCTGATTTTATTCCATTCATTCTTCATGGGTGTTGGGCTCAACAAAAAATTCACCCCAATTACAATCATATTTCAATTCAACAATATTTGATACTCACAAACACAATAGTAACTGAAAAACAAATTAAGAGGTGTTGAATTGATGCTGGAAATTTTATTTTAATTTCTCTGCAAATTAATTCTAGTAATGGCTGCAATAGCTCAAACTGGCTGCAATAGCTTCAATCTATGCAGCTTCAATCTATGTTGAATATTTTTCTGATCTTCAATCTAGTGACTGCTCTTACTTCGATAAAAAAAATATGAGAACAATGGAGCTAATTTTTACACCGGGATGTGCAAATTACTTGACAATGGCTTCACTACTCTCTATCTCCACAGGTTTCTAAACATGGGCATGCAGAATCACAAGAGCACTCTCTCGATCACAAGAGATGCTCTAAGGATTTTCTTTATTTAGTCATTTCTTTTACTTCAACCAATTCATTCCATCAACGAAATCCCTCACCATCCAATATGTGCATGCTTCATGCCAAATAGGTATAAGAATATAATATAATTCTTGAGCATTTACTCTCACTCAGTGGAAAAACCAACTCTCTACCTTCTACTACGTTCTAAATGGCATTTTGAGTTTTATGCCACAATTCCAATTCCATGTAGCATTTTCATGTGTTTGACACAATTCACAATGGCGTTCTCATGAACAAATTGACCGTAGAAAAATAATGAATTAATTTACTTACTAATGCCTTTACTTTCAACGCAGTTCTCCAAATGTCACCACGGCTCCTTTGATAATGGCGGAGAATTCACATCAAATGATTTCAAAGAGTTATGCAAAGATTCAGGGATTAAGAGGGAGTTATCCACTCCATATAATCCACAATAGAATGGGGTTTCAAAAAGGAACAATAAAACGATCATGGAAGCTACAAGAGCAATGCTTCATGATCAAGATCTTCCCATGCATCTATGGGCAGAAGCTACCAGAACAGCAGTGTATGTACAGAACCGTACTCCACACAGAGTACTTGAGAACAAGACACCTAAAGAAGTATTTTCCGGCAAGAAACCAGAAATCATCCATCTTAGAATATTCGGTTGTCCAGTGTACATACACATTCTGAAAGAAAAGAGGATAAAGTTAGATCCTTCAGGAAAGAAGGGTATATTTGTGGGATACTTTGAAAGCTCGAAGGCTTACAGAATATACTTCCTAGGATTCAAGAAGATCGACATCAGCAGGGATGTAACATTTGACGAAGACTCGGCTTACAATAAATCCAGAAAGAGACCTGTTGAAGACCATGAAGAAATAGAATCACCCAGAATTCATGACACAACCATGAATGAAGAAACTCAAGAAGAAGATTGAGAATTTGAAGAACCTCAAGAACTTGTAGATCCACCTCAAGAGAAGAATCCTCATAAGAAGAAACCTGCTTGGGTACGAGAAGCTATCCAAGGTGTAGAAAGATATGGGGCTCCAGAAGAAAATCACAGGGAAAGGAAGAGGACTAGGTCCTACTCCGGGTATGTAGCTTTATTATGTGACTTTATCAATAAAGAACCTTCCAACTATGAAGAAGCGAAAGAAAGGAAAGAATGGAAGGATGCTATGATCGAAGAGTATCAATAGATCATGAAGAATGATGTTTGGGATGTTGTCCCAAGACCAGAAGGAAAGTCTGTTGTAACTTCCAAATGGATCTACAAGATCAAGCATGCTGTAGATGGAAACATAGAGAAATATAAAGCAAGATTCGTGGCTCATGGCTTCTCACAAGAAGAAGGAATAGATTATGAAGAAACCCTTGCACCTATATCCAGATACACTTCCATCAAATCAGTACTTGCTCTGGCTGTAGTGATGAAATGGAAGATACACCAAATGGATGCCAAGACTGCTTTCTTGAATGGTGTAGTGGAAGAGGAAGTGTATGTAGAGTAGCCACTCGGTTTTGAGACACATGACAGGGAGTCTCATGTGTGTAGATTGAAGAAATCCCTATACGGTTTGAAACAGGCACCTAGGACATGGTACGGCAGAATTGATGGCTTTCTATCCAGTTTGGGCTTTACCAAAAGTAAAGCAGATTCCAAACTTTACTACAAGGTTGAAGATGGTAACCCAGTGATACTTCTACTGTATGTAGATGATCTGTTTGTAATAGGTATGGATGGGTTGATTGCTGATACGAAGAGGAAGCTTGCTCCCAAGTTCGACATGAAGGACTTGAGTATGATGCATTATTTTCTAGGCATGGAGGTGTGGCAGAATACGGATGGAATATTCCTAGGACAATGGAAGTATGTAGTAGAGATCCTGAAGAGGTTTGGGATGATGGACTGCAAGGCCATGACCACACCTATGGTATCAAACCTAAAGCTATTGAGTGATGCTTCATCAGAAGCGGTTGATGCTACAATGTATTGTCAGATGATTGGGCCCTTAATGTACCTGACGAACACGAGATCAGATATTTGCTTTGCTGTGAACACCTTGAGCCAATTCCTGATAGAGCTGAGACATGTTCACTTGATTGCTGCAAAGCATATTCTGAGGTACCTAAGGGGTACAGTTGATTATGGGCTCAAGTATGAGGTGAATCAGAATATTAACCTGGAGGGTTATGTTGATTCAGATTGGGCAGGCAGTGCCATCGATAGGAAGAACACTTCAGGGTGTTGCTTCAGTATGGGATCAGGTGTGATCTCTTGGTTTAGTAGGAAGCAATCCTATGTGGCACTGAGTACAGTTGAAGCAGAGTATGTCGCAACTTATTCAGCTAGTTGTGAGGCAGTATGGATGAGGAGGCTACTATCTGATTTATTTGATCTCCAGTTGGATGCTACTTGTATATATTGTGACAACTAGAGTTGTGTGAAGTTGTCGGAGAACCCGGTGTTCCATGACAAGTCGAAGCATATCGAGATCAAGTATCACTATATGAGGGATATGGTGCAGAAAGGAGTAGTGAAGCTCCAGTATGCTGCGATGGACGAATAGATAGCTGATGTGTTGACAAAGCCATTATCCAGAGTGAAGTTTGAGTACTTCAGGGAGAAGCTTGGTGTTCTCTAGATCAAGGTTCCCTCCAAAGGGAATTGATGAGTCCGTGAGCCATTCTGACATGGTGAGAGGATTGGTTCCTTCCATGGTCAGATGTAAGGGCTGATCCATTATTTCATGATGAGAGGATTGGTTCCTCGCATGTCAAATATGAGTGCTGAGCCATTCTGATGTGAATGTAGGATTGGTTCCTACATGATCAAATATAAGCGTTGAATGCCATTCTTGGAATGGAGGCACCTGGTCAGTTACCAGGAATACTCAATCTGGGATTGAGGGCCATTCTGATGTGACTGTAGGATTGGTTCCTACATGATCAGATGTAAGTGCAGATCCATTTTGAGGCGATTGTAGGATTCCTACATGATCAGATGTAAGTGCAGAGCCATTCTGAGGCGATTGTAGGATTGGTTCCTACATGATCAGATGTAAGTGCAGAGCCCTTTCGACATGCAGGTAGGATTGGTTCCTTGCATGGTCGAATGTAAGTGTTGGGCCTTTCTGACATTGGTTGTTAGATGTGAGTGTTGGGCCTTTCTGACAGGGTTGTGGGATGTGTTCCCACATGGTCAGATGTGAGTGCCTTTCTGATATGATTATAGGATTAGTTCCTACATGATCAGATGTAAGTGCTGGGTGGGCCATTATGACTTAGGGTCAGATATAAGTGTTGGAAAAGACCTACATGGAGGCTAGGCCTACAACCAACATGAAAAAGGGTTGGCTCTGTAGAACTTCCTGTGAAAAGAAGAATCAAGAGATAGCACCTGTGATGATGATCCAGCAGAGATGTTCCAGAACCAGAGATGATCCAAATCGAGTGATGATCCAGATCCAGTAATGATGATCCAGATCCAGATGAAGATGACTTGAAGATGAATATGACTTGAATATGACAAGGACTCGATGATGATACAGATAATACAGAGAAGAAGACTTGTGTTTCTAAATTGTGTCGAGAGAATGCCTTCCTATAAGAGGGAGTGTTGATGTAATTGTAACTTCAGAATGTATTCACTTGTATTTCTTATGTATTGTACCCTGATGTTTATTCCGAGAAGTGTTTGCAATGTAATCGAGTCATGTCACGCCCTGATGTTTTGATCGGGGCTTTCTATAATGTAAACAAGTCATGTCAAGTCATTGTGGGTAACCCTCCTATTGATCAAGGGTTAAAGTCTCCGCAGTTGTGGGGCCCTAGGCTTGTTAGAATCACCTAGTGAAGTCGGCCCTAGTGAGTTATTGTCAAGTCAAGAATTAGTATAAATAGAGAGTGAGCCTCTCTATTTATCACACACTCACTCACACTCAGTTGTAGCACATAGCTAAGGGAGAAGAAGTTGCTGGGGCTAGAAAGAAAGAGGCTACTGTTGTCAGGATATCATCTTACTATTTTGGGGTTTTACTTTTGGTGCTGATTCTATTTCTAAGGAAGTTGCGGGGTTTTCTCCATTTATGGTTTCCCCGAGGAAAAACACTGTGTTCATTGTCTCTTGTGTTTGATTGTTGTGCTTGTTATTCTCTTAGTTAAAGATCCTAATATAATGCTAGCTTAAATGTTAAAAATCTAACACAAAGGTATGATTCCTTCGTTTTCTCATTGAAATGGACATGATCACTTGTTGTATGTTAAGTTGGAACATAAAACACACAAAATTTAGTTCATAAAACTCTAAAAATTCAGGGTCAACAACCCACAAGGGAATTAGGTTCATTCTGAAATTTTGCATGCTATCAAAATACCTTAGTCATGTTGGATTTCTCAACACCCCAAAAATATCCAAAACCTTCCTTTTGGAGATCCACTGAATTTGTCGGTTCTTCATCCTTTGGTTCTGCGCCCTATTCCTCCATTCCCCTAAATCTGTCGGTTTTGCACCCTATTCCTCCATTGTGCTATGAATGGCTTGTCTGGTAAATCATTGAAGGGGTGGCTCTTATCTTATCAGCTTATTCTCTTTGTAGTTTTGTTGTGGCACACGATTTCGGTCCCTCCAACTGGTGTGTATATACATCATATGCTTGATTGAGCCCCAAATTATGCATAAGAAAAAAAGGAAAACCGTGTGCATGGTGCTGACTTTAATATGGCATATTCATAGTTTTTCTTATTCTTACAAAATACCTAAACGACCTCATATACAAGTTTCCAATATACTCATAAAATCTTTGCATAAGAAGCCAAATAGACCCTTTTCTATTTGAAGGTTTCAACACATGAAAATTTTGCTTGAGAGTCACACAATTCATGACAACTTGAATTCACATATTGTTGGTGACTAATCTCTTGAATTGATATGCATTTCATAACGTCTGCCTTTCTACACTGGTAAGTATAACTTCAACGATATTTTCATGCACCTTATATTAGATTATGAAAACACTTGAAATCAATTCAACAATGACACATTATTGTTAATGGTTTGCAAAGGCATACTTTGTTTTATCCAGACTGTAATTTGGCATCATAGGATTCCATTAGAATTCTCTTCTAAGTTTGGTTGGCATAGCATATTGGTTGTTTTTCCATTATTGTTCAAAGGTAACTCTAAGAATATTATCATAGAGTGTTCCATATACTTGCTAAATTCTTCAAGGATTGGTCTCCTTTTATCTTAAAAATAACCACTAATTAGGTGATAACATTCATGCATTTTCTTGTTTATCATCTTAAAAAGTAGTGATTAATTCTTCTCTTTCCTATATATCAGTTGTCTTGTCATTACAAAAGGAAATTCTTCATATCACTACCTAATGAGCTATTTACTGGCTATTTCTATTTGAATATTTAATTTCTAGAATTGGAAAACTATCTAAGTCATTTGGTGATGATCAATCATATTGGGTTCAGTTTTTTCTACTTTGATGTAGTACGGTGGTGGTGCAGTAAACCAGGCTACCAACATTGCTTTATTATCCCCTCATTGCTCTCAAAAGATCAAACTCTAGAAGAGTTACCCATTTTCACTTTGTTAAAGTGATTGTCATAATTAAGAACATGGGATCTACCTTATTTGAATTTGGAATTGCTACCGTCTTCAGGTTAGTGATCATAGGTGTGGAAATAGGTTTGGAGTCCTCTATCTGACCTCTAGCCATCAAACAACCTCAACTTTGAAATATGCACTGATTTTGAACACTTAAACGGTGGTGAAATGGACCATTCTCCAAATTTGGGCATAAACAACAGCATTTTGGGCAGCTTCAAGAAAGTTCTGGGAATACATATGAACAAAACCAACTTGGAAGTTCTTGTCATACATATAAACAAAACCATCATGGAAGTTCTAGGCATACCTACTAGCATAGATCCATTTTAAACCTCACTCTATCAAGCACCGAGAGGGATCCAATTTCTTGAGGTGTACATTTTTTTACCATTTGGATCCCTCTCAGTACTTGATACATCTGGGTTTAAAATGGATCTATGCTAGTTTAATATTTTTTATATTTTATTTAAGTCAATTTGTAATTTACATTTTTAATTTTTTTAATACTTTTTATTTATGTCGGCTAGCATAATGTGACTAACGTGACAGTATCTCCCCCATACTGCAATAACCATCATTTTAAAGTGGAATAACAACATTGATAAAGACCCATCGAATGATTAAATTTCTAAGGTGGAACGAGGTTCTACCATGCCATGTTGCATCCATTCAGAGATCCTTGCAAGTTTTCTTTCTCCATCGTAAATCAAATTGCACTTAATGTGATAATAATTCAAAGGTTTCCATATAGTTAAATGATTAATTTAATGCATAACATGTCATTCCATGTTAAAAGGGATTTGCATGCAACATACTTTACAAATCAAAACATGAAAAATGTAAAGGTAAAACTATGGCTTACTTTTAATATCATAATATAGTCACACGAACGACCACATTCATAATTTCTTTCAATGAACAATGTGTATGTAAAATTCATTTACATTCATCTTATTACAAAGTAAATCTTAATTTTTTTCATCCATCTTAATGGAAAATAAATAGAATCTCTATAAATAGCTTACCTTCTATGGAAGTGGTAGGTCAAACAATGTTAGAAAAGAGGATACTTATTTATTTCTTATTTAAATAATAGCTGGAGAATCGCATAGGGAAAGCTAATTCTTAATACTAGCCACACAAATTAAAGGGATGTTTAAAAAAAAATTAGTATCACTTATGGCATTATGGCATTCTGGGAAGTGAAAGCCTAGAGAGAAGCTATGCTTCTCTGATAATAACTCTATTCATTTACTTCGCAAGTTACTTTTTTCCTTAATTTTTAATAATAATAAATTGACCCGTGGCCAATCTATTAAAGTCTATTTCTTCAACGTTCAAGTTCGAGACAATTTAATTTTTTGGGGGAACTCTTTTACATTTCTTGTACCTCGAATTTGTGATTCTCCATTGCAAAAGTATTGAGTGGGCGGTGAACCCTATTGAGACATACACTCGGTTAGGCAAAGTGAGGTTGGACGCTTGGGAGACTAGGTGAGAAGACATGATAGAGTTGGTAACTATTATGAGATTAAATTTATACCAAGATATATGTGTTGGTCATTGGTATAACTTAGTTAGAGGTTGATAACAATTCAAATTACAAGATATTGGGAATTTAAATTTTATAATATGCAGAGATAATGCCTTGTTTTCATGTTTTTGGGGAGAAAGGTTATGGAGATCATTTCCCTAAACAAATGTGAATATGTAGAAAGGAAAATCTTATTTCTATTTTATACTAATGGAAATTCCAAAGCAAAGGTTTAAACATGGTTTAAGCATAAAAATGTTGGAAACTTACATAATAATTAAACAGTTTGAAACAATAGTAAATAAGTTGGACATCTTGATAAATGGGCTGAAAGTAACTTGAGTATGCACTTCAAATAAATAGGGTATATGACCTTTGATCATCAGCATAAAGAGGATTCAAAACCAATCCAATTCAATCACATACATCTAATTGGTGTTATTGGTGTTCTTCCTTTCAATTAATAAATCTTATGACCTTTTATCATCAACATAAAGAGGATTCAAAATCAATCCAATTCAATCAAATACATCTAATTGGTGTTATTGGTGTTCTTCCTTTCAATTAATAAAGCTTATAGAAATATTAATCTAAGATTCTTTCATTTTCATTCAATCTCTATGAGAATCATGAGTAAAACAATTTTAATCCCACTTGACTCTAAATACTCTAGAATTGAGTATTCAAATGAAAATCACAAGGTTGATATTATGGAATTTGTTTTTAGAAATCGACTTAATATATCACAAAGTTATATAAAATAAATAATATATCAATGTACACAAAAATATAAGGTTGAAACTTATCACAACTCATATTAAGCTTTAATTTTGTGTCGTAGAGTTCTAATATTATTATATTTGAATAATAATTCTAATGAAGAAAGACTTTCAAGATCACATGGTATGAAGGATATTTAATGAATGAAATTGAAGGTAAGAAGAACGAGTTAATTCAAAGGGAGATGATTTGAACATTTCCCTCTCTATTGCTAAGTTCCATCATCTACCTAATGAAATTGTAGAAGAAACCCTCATTACACAATGAAGAGAGACTTTCAAGATCACATGCTGCCAAAGATATTTAATGAATGAATTGAAGGTAACAAGAATGAGTTAATGCAAAGGAACATGATTCAAACATTCCCTTCTCCATTGTTAAGTTTCATCATCTACGCAATGAAATTGTAGAAGAAACCCTCATTACACAATGGAAACATAGGATGACATGGATTTTTTTTTTCCAAAGAAAAAATTCGTAAATATATTATTCACTTTCAGTAGATGGTCCAATAGGTCCATTGTACAAAATAGCCAACTATGAAGTTGTCAAAACACATCGATATTTGCCTCAAGAGGAGCACACAATATCATTAACATGTCCAAAAACTAATCCAACTGTTTAAAGTTGTTATTACATAAGAACATACCTCAAAAAGAGCATTACTGTTCATCAATAATCATCAAGTCTGATCACAGTAGACTTTTTTTCATCATTCCTGATAAATCAAGTCAGATCTGTGAAAAAAAATATAGAAGGTGATCACAAGCAATATAACCCAGAGCATAACTAGGTGGCTATAATAGTCTCAACAAGCAAGAACTGTAATGTATGCTGGAAAAAAACATAGCAGCAAATAAGTTGGCCTTCCATGCCATCCAATGAAGTATTTTCATATCCATTTCATCAATATATAAGAGGCCAAACAGCCCACAGGTCATGCTCTCAGAAATATGCTTGAAATCACCAAAGATGAAGCATAAATCAGCCATAGCATCATATATCTAGAGTAAATCCATAAGATCCAGAAATCATAATCCATCAAATAATCCAGAAATGCCCATGCATTAAACCTCCAAACCAGCAGGTAGATCATAAAAGAACAAAAAGCATGAAGCCATAATCAAGAAACAGACATACACCTGCAGATGAAATGCTCACATAAAATTTTTAGAAAACCTGAAAGGTTTCCACCAATGTTGTACCTCTCTATTCACATATATTCCAAGATCCTTCAAGAATGTTGCCACCTGCTTTAGCCAAAGTATCTGCTTTGAAATTTCGTTCCCTATAAATGTGTTTGAAAGACACATAATCCAGACTATCAGCTAAACAATGAAAATCTTGAAGAATCATGGCTAATTCAGTATTTAGTAATCGATACTTACCAGATGCCCAGTTTATGACTAACTGAGAATCCCCAAATACTTGAATTTTATCCAAATTATGCTGCCTAGTCAGCCTAAGAAGAAGCTTAAGTGCACATAGTTCTGCATAATTATTAGTACCCAAGCCTAATCCTGCTTTGAAAGAAACATAATGGATATCAGATATGAACAATATACCACCAGCCCCATAGATCATTGGGTCCCCAGCTGCAGATCCATGAAAGTATCCCCATGCAAACGATTAATCAATGATTTCCACAAAAATAGATCTGATAGAAACCATAGATAAAGACTGTGGTAAATTCTTCAACATACCCAAACTGAAGCTAGATACTTGAGCAGGAGTAGTGACAAGGTCCTCAAAACAAAACCTATTTCTTGCTTTCCAAATAAAACAGAGTACAATAATAGGTAAAGATTTGACAGGAGCCACATCTGGAATAAAGCACCAGTTTTTAAAACAATCAGACAGGGAATCTCCATACCATAAATTATTAAGTTTCAAATGATCCTTAATAATTTACCAAACTGATTGAGTAAAAGGGCACTCCACAGCTATATGAAAATTGGATTCACAGCTCTATTTGCATAAAAAGCACCTTCCAGGACCTTCTCTACCCCTAGAGCAGAGAACATCCCAGGTCAGTGCTTTACCAGAGAGAAGAAACCAACTAAAAATTTTTGTTTTTAGTGGACAGTTCATCTTCCAGAGGACCTTCCACCACCAGATCGAATCCACTTCTCTGTTCATAAGCTCAGCATAACCCTCTTTAGGAGAATATTTGCCAGTTTTAGATAAGTTCCAGATAAGGCAATCGGCTGCGGCAGAGAGTCTAACATGACTAGACTTGAGAATGGCTATATAACCATTCCAAGCAGCAATCTCAAGTGGGTCAGTAAATCCAATAGAGTCTGCAGATAACCAAGTTTGAGACATCAAACCAGACATACAAGGAATTCCAATATCAGAAATGAGGTGAAAACCAGCCAAATGTAATCTGTCTAGCATAGGAACTGGAAGAGTATGTCTCCATTTACATCCAGACCATAGGATGACATGGATGTTTAAGGGAGTCTATTTTCCCATTACATACTATAAACATTGGATGGAATCTTATAAAGAACATGATCAACTTTCAGGCAATTCTTCAGTTCAAGATATGTTTTTCCAATGTAAATGTAGATATTTAAAGGATACACTTTCTTGGCTATTTTGGAAAATCCAAATTATTTTCTAAGGCATTTAATTTAAGATGCATTCTTTGAATCTCTGAATTTCTTACTAAGCCCATTATATTGTATGGATTAAAGATTTTGGATCCCTTCTAAAGCAAATTGGCAAATAGGCTTCAAGTTTTGGTGGATTAGTGGGTTAGCAAGTTAGTAGCACATTAGTAATTGATGGATTACCAAGCTAGGGGTTTTAGGGGATAGTGGATTATTGGCTTAGTGGTTAGTGATTCTATATGGTTTATGTGTTAGAGGCTAAAGGAATAGTGGATTAGATACTATGGAAATGGTTTAATGGTTAGTGGGTTAGGTGTTAGGAGTTAATGCTATAACCATATTTCATTACCCTTGATTGAGTTACTAATCACACTTTATAAATACAATGTTTGTAGTGAAGAATATTATTTTGAGACTTGCTAGGCTTCCAATGGAGATTCCTCCCTTGCACCCCCACCCTTGTGTGTAGTTACTTGTGGGAACCTACATTTTTCCTTGAAGCAACCTATGGGTGATCATGTTTTTCCTTGAAGCAACCTATGGGTGATCATGTTTTTCCTTGAAGCAACCTATGGGTGCCTACATTATGTAAAAAAAGAAACATGTGGGCGCCCTTAAAATTACCATAGATAGATAGTTTCATATTTCAAATCAATTAGGATCAAAATCAATGATATACAAGTGCACATATCCCATACATCCCACTCAAAACTTGTACACATGTATGATATATTATAAAATGTGCAAGTTTTGAGTATGATGCATGGGATATGTACACATGGGAATTTGAATACCAAAGATCATTCGACATATATAAATTTTCTCAAGAGATCATAACTTCTATGGATCATAATTCATGTGGCTCTTGATGAACCTCCTATACTAACTTATGCCCACCAAAAATCTAGCATGGAAGGTGCTTGTTGCCAAGAATTTTTGAGGTTAGTACATAGTCCAATCTAGGGGTATTCATAAGCTCTAAAAGGATTAAGTAAGCTCTTAATTTAACTTTATTTAATTATCATAAACCATTAATCAAGGGTTTATAGCATCTAGTATAATCGTTGAATCAAGAGATGCAAAGATATCTTGATTGAAGGTCTAAAGACATTGTTTTCATCCTTCACTAGATTGTTAGAAAGTGTGAGCCAACGTTATGGACTCGCCCTAAGAAAATATATATCATTGAATACACCAATATCATATATAGCATAAATTTTTTTGTAATTATTTGGACATGTATAAACTCACAAAATTATCTACTAAATTTATCTTAATAAAAGGGATTAAAAGTTATATATGTGTAAATATTTTTTTAAATGCAAAATTTGAGGTAAGCTTTGCACCTGAAGAAAGTTGAAACTCCTTGCAATGTCTAGTAAATCCAAAAACAAAATGAAACCATATTGATAAATGAAAGTATTATATTTCATTATCATCAAGCATTTATAGATAAAAACCTATATTTATCATTATCATTGGATAATATTTGCATGCAGATTTTTTTTAGTGGAAGTGATTTTTATCTAAAGCATTTTTAAGAAAAAATCATTCGGATTAAGAAGGAAAACCGACATTAGCTACTACCATTGTTTTACCATTGGCCATTATTTTTACACAGCACAGCAGTAGCGGCTGCCATTCGTTTTATGCAGCAGTCAGGGAATCCAACACAATACTCTTGGGCCTCGTTTTATGCAGCAGTCAAGCAATCCAACACAATTCTCTTGGGCCTTGTTTTATGCAGCAGTCAGGGAATCCAACACAATACTCTTCGACCTCATTTTATGTAGTAGTCAGGGAATCCAACACAATACTCTTGGGCCTCCATATAGCTAGCAAGGTTGAGCAGTCTTTCGAGTTTAAGCAGCTTAATTGGGTTTAATGGAGCAAAGTTGAAGAGATCATGAATTTCATTGCATGTGTTAAACGTGGCGGTGGTATTTTCCTAATTCGGACTCCCATACCTTGCATGGATTAAGAGTGGAGGTGGTGATTTCTATGCGAATTGTGGATTCTGATGCATAGCTTCAACGTGGCATTTTTTATTTCTACTTTATTTATAGGCAATACGTGTTCTCATTGATGATAAGGGATTCCTTTATGTATAGACTCAATGTGGTGAATACAAGAAATGGATTTTAAACTACAATCAAGAATCTGATTGTAGTTTAATGGAGCATAGTTGAATAATCTTTAGAGCTTAAGCTCTCAAGGTTGACCAATCTTTAGAGCTTAAGCAGCTTAATTGGGTTTAATGGAGCAGAGTCGAAGAGATCGTGAATTTTGTTGCATGTCTAAAAGTGGCAGTGCTAGTCTCCTTCGGACTCCCATACCTTGCACGGATTAAGCGTGGAGGTGGCGATTTCTATGGGGATTTTGGATTTCGATGCATGGCTTTAACGTGGCCTTTTTTATTTCTTTTTTTATTTATATTTATAGGAAATATGTGTTCTCATTGAAGATAGGGGATTCCTTTCCACATAGCTTCAATGTGGCGAATACAAGAAAGGGATTTTAAACTGCAATCAAGAAGTTGATTCTGTTTTTCTATCCAATATTAAAAACAATATTAAAAGGTAGGTAAAGGGAGCTTATAGGGGGAAGGCTATAGTGAGGCAGGTAATAAAGATAGCTTCAAAGTTGTAAGGCAATGTTTCTAGTATATGATCATAAGTAATGCAAGTTCGACAAGGTCTGGGTCTCT
>LPNX010214816.1:12689-23777 GCA_001517045.1 Pseudotsuga menziesii | reverse complement strand
AAAGGTTTCCGCAAACTTAAAACTCAAAAAATGCAATTAAATAAACCTTAAACAATATAAACTCCATTATTGCAACAAAACAACAACAATTCTGCAAAAACGGATGTTGTTAATATCAAATGCAAATATTAATTAATAAATCTATTTATTCATGTTAAGAAAAAGGAGTAACTACCCAACAAAAGAAAAACAATACTGTAACACCACTTTGGTTGCAACGAACAATTTGAGAACCATATATATAATATATATTTACCATTATTTATTTTCAATATTCAATCATCTTTTTACCAAATTCTTATAATAATGTATACTTCCTTAAAATCTCAATCCCTATCTTCCATACGCAATAATAATCCTTGGAGTTTTTCTAACAAGTTGAAGGTAGCATACTTGTTTCCCATTTGTTTTGTTCACAAGCTCACAACATCATTTTAAAACTTGGAACCCTTCAAAGTGTAGATATTTATTCCCCTTGTGAAGGACAAGGTGAGAAAATTCAAATTCTTTGTTGAAATTTTCTTGTTTCTGACGTTCTTTCATTCATTCTTCATGGGTGTTGGGATCAACAAATGCAAATTATATGTTGAAATTTTCTTGTTTCTGACGTTCTTTCATTCATTCTTCATGGGTGTTGGTCTCAACAAAAAATGCACCCCAATTACAATCATATTTCAATTCAACAATATTTGATACTCACAAACACAATAGTAAGTAAAAAAAAATTAAGAGGTGTTGAAATAATGCTCGAAATTTTATTTTAATTTATTTGCAAATTAATTATGGCAATGGCTGCAATAGTCAATCTATGCAGCTTCAATCTATGTTGAATATTATTCCAATCTTCATTCTAGTGACTACTCTTACTTCAATAACAGAAATATGAGAACAATGGAGCTAATGTTTACACTAGGATGTGCAAATTTCTTGACAGTGGCTTCACTACTCTCTATCTCCACAGGTTTCTAAACATGGGCATGCGGAATCATAGGAGCACTCTCTCGATCACAAGAGATGCTCTAAGGATTTTATTTAATCAGTGTTTTCTTTTACTTCAACCAATTCATTCCATCAACGAACTGCCTCACCATCCAATACACGCATGCTTCATGCCAAATAGGTATAAGAATGCAGTATAATTCTTGAGCATTTACTCTCACTCAGTGGAAAAACCAACTCTTTACCTTCTGCTACGTTCTAAATGGCATTTTGAGTTTTATGCCACAATTCCAATTCCATGTAGCATTTTCATGTGTTCGACACAATTCACAATGGCGTTCTCATGAACAAATTGGCCGTAGAAAAATAATGAATTGATTTACTTAATAATGCCTTCACTTTCAACGCACTTATCCAAATGTCACCATGACTCCTTTGGAATTTAGAGTCGTGCTCTTATGTCCCTAGCAAAATTGCATTTTAATAATCAATTTTCTTGGATCATCTTCATTGGCATGCTAATAGGCTAGGGCGCAATTTTTTTAAAGTTTTTCTCATAATATGGTTCCAGAAATTCCCTCGTGTTCAATCTCTCCGAAGACAAGAAGTGACAAGCGTGAACTATAGATATATCAACAAACTTGGCACATAAAAAATTCATTGATTTTGATTTGCGGCCAACATTTTTCTAAATTTATCTAAAATTTTATGCAGAAATTGGTCAAACCATTGATGAAAAATTTAAATCAAACTTATCTTTGAAATATTGAAAGGAATCTCCACGCTCTTCAAACTTCCATGACAACATTAACTTGTGCCTTTTTCACTCATCGTCATATAACAGTGAAAATCCCATCAGGTCATAACCATGTGCTCCGATAACTAGGGAAAGAACTTTATGTGCTCTGATATTGAAAAGCTCTAATATTTATATTCTCCTGGTCTCACAAATCTTCGTGAATTTTGAATGTTTAAGCGAGATATCTTCTTCTAGTCTCTTAACAATGACTCAAATCTCCACGTAGGTTTTTCTTCTCTCGTACAATTTAGAAAAAACTCTATCAACCAAGGCCATCAATCTTATGGTGCTCTAATACCACTGTTAAATCATCAAGAAAATATGGAACAAATAAGAATGGAAAAATAACCGACAGAAAAGGCTCACAAATTTGCTCCATTAATCAATAGTATACAATGGTACATATATAGTACATAATGCATAATTGACCTCAGATAACAACATGACCGTTAGGGTAAGTGTCATAACCCCAAAATTTCATAAACATTTAAAATTTTTAAAGTGACATAAAATGTCTGAAATCGCAGTTTAGTAACTGCTAGCGGTTAGCGGAAAATGAAATAGTTTAACAATTTGTAATGATTAGTTTCAAATACATGAAAACTAATACAACTTTAATTTTTATAATTTATATAAAAATGACCTTCATTTAGTTGCTGCTAGCTGTACTAATGATTTACTTTTTGTCAAGTAGGTGAGATATATAAATTGATTATTAAATGTAATATTCCGATGAGGTAAAGTAAATTCCTTCGTTGTTTTGGATCTATGACAATATTTCCAATTTAGCCATAATGACTTTTATCCTTATCATATTTAATGTTATTTACAAGATTGAGTTACTTCAAGGTTTCTTTCTGTCGTGAAGATTATAGTACCTAGTCAATTATAGATTCTTACAGTGAGCATAGAGCTCAATATCCTTTCATAACTTTATTTCTATTGCATTATGATCTTACTGCTATTGTCATGTTTAAAAACTCAAGCGCACTACTCTTTATGTGTGGACATAATCCTATATTTTTCAAAGATAAAGTTTACCATGAGTTTATAGTTTTGTTAAGAGAAACTCTTGCAATGAGGTTTGTCTTCAGTCTCTTTGAAGACTCCTTCATTTATCGGCATCGAGTTTTATGTGAAAAGTTTAGAGCTATTAGTTTATGAAAGATATTGTAATTACAACATATCCCTACTCTAATTCTCTCTTACTAGTCGTGAACAATACCAACATGTTTGATTTGTTTACAAATGTGATTATCTTCTTACACAGCTAGTGGACAAGCTGTGTACATAGTATTTGATTTGTAACCATAATGCAAATGTTATTGTAATGTTACCATACTATACTGAGTTATAGTTTATAATAATAGGCTATAACAAAATATTATGTGTAACATAAGGTATTTTCACTACCTAAAAACTACGATCATAAGGTCGAACTAAAAGTAGAAACATTACAAGTGTTGTTCCTATATTATACTAGTTCTAAAGAAAAGCATAAACAATAACATGATTGTCTTTGTAAGCAATCATATGAACTATCCAAAAGGTCGTTGGCAAATTTGACATGAGAATCAATATTAGGAAACGTTATACTATGGTCGACTTTGCGTGATTGTATTATTGGCAAAGGTTATGCACCTTTCTACTATAGTCGATGGCATGATTTGAAATAATTGGCAATAATATAAATCATTTTCAATGTGCAGTGTTTGACTATTGAAAACGACCCATGCTTGGTTAACAAATTTGGAAGGCACGTGGTCTATTCTCCTCCATGCATTGGTGACTTATAAAGAAGTGAAACCTTACTCCTTGCATTTGGCTCCGAGGGTTTGTATGTCTGTCGACTACATTGAGATTACTTGCGGCCATGAGAGGCCTGCAAATCCCTTATTTGTTGGCTCTGTAGTCTGTATTATGTTGCAGAGTGGTTTTGGTATTATAACTTATAGTCTCAGTTTCTCTTGTGAGAAAAGATTTACTGTGTGAGTGGTCTTTACTTCTTCGCTTGGCTCGAAGCCTGTACATGATTTAACCCTGTCACTGTTTGTTCCTTGTCTCGGCATCATGGAGTCTGAGTGTTGTAACCTTATTGCCTCTGTCACAGGGTTGACTTGAAGTTTCTCTTGGTTGGTACAGATGAGATAGGTGGCCGTAACTTCCTGGTTTCAAACTCTTCTAGTTCACAGCACATGTATACACTACTATTTTACTCGCAATCCTTTTTGCCCATGATTTATTAAGCTAGGGTTTAATAATTATTATTATTAGTTTTTAAATATTGTTTGGTTTAAAACTGCATGCTACGCTGACAACTCCATATTTGGATGGAAAACAGGCTCATCCTTCAGTTACCTTTGTGGGCTTTCAAACCGGTAAGCCCCGGTCTCATCGTGGGTTCTCCCTGCTTGTGAAATGGGTTGGTTGAAGGTTCATGTGGTTGGAAGCCTACCTGCGAACTCTTTGTTAGTTATGATATTTACTTTGTTGTTTGTAAACCATGTTTTTGTTTTTAAACGTTGTCGATACATTGCTGGGTTGCACAAGCTTTTAAAGCTGTGATGTAAGTGTTGTTTTGGTGAAAACTGTTTAGCCGTACGGCCTACAGATGTAATACCGTGTTAAGTTTATAAAACTCCTTTGTGCTTAAAGGTATATGATTTATGTCTTATTTGCTTCGGTTTTTCTATTCGAACTTTAAGAAGATGAAACTGTGGAAAGGGTTTTCCCTAACCTGTCAGTAATGTAATTTACTGTTAATATTAAATATTTAAGTATACTTGGTTTAAGAAAGAAGACTGTAGAACATTCTAGTTGTATAGTTAGTGGGGTTTTTACTCTTACAGTCAGCAATGTAATTGGTTATATTTTAATACAGGATTATTATGTATTTGGTTTTAATAGTAGAAAGGGTTTCGATCCTTTGATTTTTATAGGCTATAAGCCTGCCTAGATTTGAGATTTATAATGCACATGTTTAATGATTCTTGGTTTACTTTGTTTGTTATTTACATATACATTTTATTTATTACTACTCTGTAAGTTATATTTATTTTTAAGCTCTGTATAGAAGATAATGTTGAATTCTAGAACTCGGCTTTTAAGGGTTAAAAGAAATACTGTAAACCCTACAGTTTATGAAATTTTATTTCTGCTTATAGTATTCTTAACTCTGTTTTTAAGAAATGGAATAATGGAAGATAATATGCTTTACAGTTGTAATTATGATGTTAACTCTGTAGGAAAAATGAAAAGATTCTAACAGTTTTTCTTCCAGTTTTTAGTTAAGAAAAAATACTTAGATTTCTAGTGTAGCATACTTAAAAACTAGAATAATCTCGACTCTCAGTAATTTTTGTAAATATAAAAGGATTATAAAAGAATCCTTACTCTAGTTTTGTTAAGCTAATATTTTAAAATTGTTTTGCTAATATCGTTTTACATGCTTTCCCAATATTAGTTGTTTATTTTACTGTAATATTTTTATTTCCTATCAGTATACTAGTACTGTAGAAATAGCGTATTTACTATTTTCTTGTACCTGTGTTTCCATTTAGTTGGTTAAAGTAAAATAATAAGTGCAGGTAAAACACAGCACTGCTTTTTCAGTATATTTCATAAACATTGAAGTAAAATCTATTTCTATTTATATACAGACACAAGAATTATAGCTACCATTTTTATTCTAATAAAAGAATCATTTCATTTACTTAAAACAATCCAACTGTGCTAGAGTACGACCTGAGTACAGGTGTGGAAAAACACAACTTGGAATTTAATTTCTATCTATTTCACTATTTACATGATCATTTCCATTTCTATAAATAATCTATAAATTTTACTGAACTTATTACACAGTTACTTTTCATTCATAAACCCTAAACACTAACAATTCCTGTAATAAATAAACTACGAATTATTTAACTGAGGACAGTAAAAACAAAATAGAACATGTTGAGGACAAGACGACAATAGCTTAAGGAGGTCGTTCCTCCCTACCAATCTCCTAGACAATGCTTAAACAACTCTTCCTCAGGACCCCCGAACTTGTTCCCGGTCTTCTTGGCTGAGAACTGGGTGGAAATGAAACTATAAAAACTTTGTCACCTGACTGGTTCAATTACCTCAGTAATACAAATATGCTCTCAGCAGTATGATCTTCAGCTTAAAAGCTGTAACTAGATCAATCTTAGCATGTATCCCCTCAAACATATTCCAGACTCCCCTCCATTGAATTTCTCTTGAGTAAATTCATTCACCCTGAATGATCACTTCTCTAGAATGAACAGCCTCAGCTCTCTTCAATGGGAAATTTTATAGAGATGCCTAGGTCTTATGGGTTAGTTTTCATTAAATGAGCCACCTGTTCTGATTCCACTTTCTTGGGGAATCATGACCACAAATATAGGGAAGTTTCCACCTGCAACAGTTGGAAGTGGTTTAAGGATGTTGCCACATGTTAGTTTGCTCTCCACCCAGTCCCCTCCACCAATTGACCAGTAAACACTCTTTTAACAGCTCTCCTAAGCTATTGTCTCCTCATTTATTTATTTATAAATAAAATATTATGAATTTACATTAAATATTCTTGACCCCACTGGGTCATCAATTACAACTTAGCATAAAATTTAGCACAATGTTCCTCAAATAATATAAAATTGTTTTTGCAAATTGGGGCATGTGATAGTAAGATAACGAACTTAGATTAGAGATTTCAACATAATGGAGAAAGATATTAAAAAAGGGGCAACAAGGTCACAATTGTTGCAAGCTTTAGTGACATGATCAAAATAAAAAAAATATGGAATGATGCATGTGACACTTGTTGTATTCATCCGAAAGAGAAAAAAGCCACACTATGGTCGGTTAATGTCGATGGGCGTCAACAACAAACATTTTCTATTGTTTCTTCTCGTGCTCACCGCCATGACAACCTTCGACATTTCTCAAATGGAATCATTCCTATGGTTTCAAGTAACCGGTATGCCTCCCATGGTGCTAATTGTCACATCTATATGCCATGTGTCAAGATCTCTATGGTACCAACACCTCATATGCCTCATGGACCAAGGTTTGATGGTGCCATGTGTCAAGATCTTCATGGTACCAACACTGCATATGCAATTTGTTACAACTCGTGACTCTTTGCCCCACATGGCATGGTTCATCAGTGTAACTAGGATCATTTTTATGGTGTCAAATGTCAAGACTCTACGGTTTCCAAAGCCAAGGTTTGGTGTCAAGTGTCACACCTCCTTGCATCTATTGCACCATGTTTCACAATCCTTTTTGTATTCCATGGTTTATATGGGCCAACTGTCACAACTCCTATGGTGCTATGTGGCCATGGGGACATTATTGGTACCAAATTTCACAATTTTATGGCACCAGACAACCTCATTTCTTTGGGGTCACTTGTCATGTTTTGGACTAGTCAACTCGTAGAACTTATAATTGGAAATATAGCATGGCTTGATGTCATTGGGAACCCCATTGAATGAGTTTTAAATCCCTTAAAGAACTATGCCATTGTATAGAGAAAGGATGAGGCTAAGCAATCACTAAATATAATAATAAGGAAAACCAACCATGTCCAACAATTTCTTGGGTTCTTTTCACTTAACAACATACACCAGAATCCATCTTCCATTGAGTTAACACCCTTTTGTTAGAAAATGAGACTTACATGTGTAATAAAGTAACTTTAGTGATTTAGGCTACAAAATTTAGGGTTGGGTTGTTATTAGCTTTTAGGATTTAGACAAATAAAACCTCGCAACCGGTTTAAACGAGAAGTGAATGTCATTGCAATAGTGTGAAGTGTTTTAGCAATATAATATTGTGTTATTTTGTCCCTCTATTTCTCATAGCTAGCTTCTTCACTAAACCTTGACTAGGGTTCCGTCATTTAGTGATCTAGTACCTTTGTAAACCCTAACCTTATTCCTAGTGTTTTTCCTCACAAAGAGATTCAATGCATTCATCCATGTAACCCTAACCATCTTATTCCTATTGTTTTTCTCAGAAAGGAGGTTAGATAGTGAAAAAGGAAAGGATATGCTAAACAAGGAAACCATGATCTCTAAATTTATCTTGTGTCCCATCACCATTCCATGGGATGATAGTATAGTAAGGCCTAAGAAACCTACCAACACAATCAAGGACCATTTTGTACTCAAATGTTCTTCATGCTAAGAAACCCACCAACACAATCAAGGACCATTTTGTTCTTCATGTTTTCATGTGAGCTTTGATGGACAGGGAACCATGCATTAGGCACTTAGAAGTCCACTTAGTATTTGCATTTGAAGTTATTGCATACATGGTATTATGGTTCAAATGAAAAGTAGAATCACATTACAACTGTGTGATATCTCTTGGGCATGTGTAAATTGGTTTTGACAATAGTTCACATGGCATGTGATTTAACTTTGGTGACTTGCATATGGTATTATCTCCTAGGCATGGTTGACCCTATTGATCCTTGCTAATGATTACAATAATTTTGGAATTTGGAAAATGAAAATGCGTGGAATGAAATATTGAGATTTTATGATGGTAATAGCATTGGGATTTGAGGCTTATTTTAATCGACAAAGTATTTGTCACTTAGCCTCACGTACTTTGTACCTTACATTGAAATTTAGTGTTTCGTGATCATGGTGGTTAAGGCTTTTTTTATATGGTTTAGTGATCAAGATTTGATCATTCTTGTTATATATATATTGAAGTTGTCAGTATTCAGATGGGAATTTGTCGTTCTTCTACTGCAGAGGAAGGAGTATCCAAGGGAGAGACTCAAACTTATGACATAAAAAGGAAGAAATTTCAATGGAAATATGCCTATGTTTCAACTAAAAGGAGAGAGTTTAACTAGGGGTGGGTATCAAAATAACGACATAAATGTCATTTTTTTTACAAAAGTAGAGAAAATAACGAAGTGTTATGATCGTGCTTATGAAATAAAAGAGGCAACATTACGATAGACAAAAGGAAAAATTACGACACAATTTGTCCATTTTTCAACTAAAAGGGGAGGAATGAAAAATAAGTGGTTATCAAATTCACGACAGAACAAGGTGAACTTTGGATGGGAAAAAGGAAAAAGTACAATGGGAATCCATCATTTTCTCAACTAAAAGGAGGAACGAAGAAGAAGCAGCTATCAAACTTACGACAGAAAAGGGAAATGTTTTGACGAAAAAAGGAAAACTTATGACAGGAGTACATTGATTTATCAACTTAAAAGAGAGGAACTATGAACAGGTTGATGGTTAAACTTATGACAGACGTGCGTCAGTCGACCGACGACTAACTCTAAGTTTGGTCAAATGACAAGCTCTCTTAGATGACAACATAATCATACATAGGTCGTTCATTCGACCATATCTTGAAAAAATTGATGAACCCTCGTCGTAATTTAACCTCATCTATGATAGTGATCGGGCTTGACATAGGCCCAAGATTCCTTTGGAATTATGCTCAACACTTACCTATGAGGGATGGGATCTTGAATGTAATTTGTACAATTCATTGCTTCAAGTACCCAAAAAGAAGGTGCCATGTTCTTGACTATTAAATCATGCACTTGATCATTTCTTTCAATATTCATCTTTTTATTTCAACACCCTTTTGTTGAGGGGTGTAGGGAACAAAGTGCTAATGTTGAATGCCAAGTTCTCTATAAAATTATTTGAATTCATTATTGACATACTCATCCCCATTATTTGTGCATGTTTTATTTATAAAAAGAGACGATTACTTCTAAACAAAATATTTGAAGTCCTTAAAGTAGCAAATCCCTCACCCTTGTACTTATGAAATTAAACCCAAGAGTGCAAGAGAAGTTATGAATAAAGGTAAGTGCATACATAGATTTGGGAAATGAATGAGTTGAAAATGACATTAGATCACTATGTACCAACTCAAGGGGTTTGTTAGCATGCAAAGCCTTTCCTTTAGGAAAATAATTCTAATGTCGTTTCCCAAGAACAACACCTAGACAAACTCCATCAGTGCAAGAGGCTTTAGGAACACCGAGCAACAAATTCGGTTTTCTCAATTGTTGCAAATACCTATAGTTCATATCTCCAAATCGTTCATGCCATATCCCTATCAAAGAATGAGAATGTGCTATGAAAGAGGACCCTAAAAAAAGTCTCAAAGCCATCAAACATATACAATTGAGAACTATGATCAGTACTACTAGAAGCAACAACAATTTATGGATTATATAGTTCTCTAATGACCACATCATGAGGTGTAAATTTCATGTCTTCCCATCACCAAAGTGAAAATTTCGATAAATAATAAGTAGATTAAAAAATATTTCAAGAACAAGGAGAACAACATTGATCCATCCATTAGTGAACTACATAGCCTTCTCATCCTAAAACATCAAGTTATGTAGAGTCACCAACTACAATCTACAAAATTCTACTATTAGATGTAGAAGGATGCATCTCATGAGATTGAATCATATGGTGTGAGGTGCAATAATCAAGTATTCACTTGTTTGAAGAGTCTTATAAGGCTTGAGTAGACAATGCATGTAATTTATTAGAAGGTTTGGGCACTTAAATTTTTCGCTACTACATGGCCTCATTCAACAGTTCTAGTTTTATCCAACATTTGGATTCATGGTGCCCAAGTATACCACAAAAACTACAGATTACACTTGATTTCTTCTTTGTCTTGGAGGAAGACTCACTGGATACTAAAAATGGAGAAGTAGAGGATTTTTAATTATGTTTAGGCTTGGAGGTAGACTTACTAGTTTAAGCAGGATCAATATTTTGTTTGCACCAAGTTTTTTTCTCACCTTTAGAGGTTTGAGACACAAGAGCTTGATTCTTATATCCATAAAAACATCTAATTGCACAATTTAATATTAGATTTTTCTTTGGTAACACACACATATAAAATCTCAAATGAGATCATTTTAAACTTTGATCCAATTACATCCATAGTAGATTAAAAGGTAGAGGAAAATACCTTAAAAGGACCATTCAATTTTGACAAAATTAGAAAACTGCATTCTTCATCTATTTTGGTTTTTCCATGACCTCTCAACTATGAGAATAACAACTTGGATTTGGTAAGAAAAACTTCAATGCAAGCATGCTCATCAAGTACAAGGGATGACAATTCAACTTCAAATTTCAATGCTTGAAATTCATTGACTTTTCCAAGTAGTGAATTCAACTTGTCCCAACTTTGTTTTGGTGATTTACATTCAACAATAGGAAACAATTGACTATCTAAAGCATGTAACCCAATCAAACCCATGTATTCATCAAGTTTGTTCCTATAAGAAGATCTCTCAGTTTCCTTTGTAAATATTGGTT
>LPNX010214816.1:0-12591 GCA_001517045.1 Pseudotsuga menziesii | reverse complement strand
TATATATATATATATATATATATATGGTGGAGTTGGCTAGGGTTTGCAGCTACGACTAGGGTTTGCAGGCATGGCATGCAGACTTCGCTGCTCTGACAGTCGACAATTGAGCCGGTGTGGGGGTTGCTGCTAAATGGAGTACGGATGGTGTTATGTGTTGACCGCGATGGATAATTTTCTTGGGAGGCAAGTTACATTCCCCTTTTTTTATTATCTGAAGGTAAAACCTGTAAATATTTTCTTTTACCTGGGTGTTTTTACTGCTTTACCTGCCCGCACTATGGCTGAGGAGGATCAGGTGGATTACTCCTTTGAACACCTGGAGGAGGGGATTTTTTGGCATTCAAAAAGTGGCTGTGTGTCAGAAGGTGTGGCTCCCATTCAACAGGCATGGACGGAGGGTTTCTTTGCTGCAAAACCTTTTCCAATAGGTGGTGATGGGTTTTCCCCATCAGATTTGTTGTTGTCTTCTCCAAGGTCATTTCAGCTGCTGGAACACTCTTTTTTTCTCAAGTGGTGGGTTATTAGTAGGTTGAAAGGAGTAGATCTCCTTGGTTATAGGAGGGAGGTTGGGCTCGATACACGATGAAGACATGGTTGCAGTGGAGCCGAATATAGATGGGAATCAGAGGGAGGGTGTCGGTTCGCGCATGCCATTTGTGGATTCATTCGAGAAGGATGAACACTTAGGGTTAGTGGGAATCATTATCGATGCGTACGAGAAAAGGGGATGCTCTAGCCCATTGGAGAAGGGTTTCATTTCTTCAGGCACCAGCGGCGAGGAGGCTGGAAGACCAAGAAACAAGGCGGTTCGAAAGCGAAAGAAAAAATGGATCAAATTGAAACCGATCATCAACTATTCTGTTGGGGAGGACATTGGCTGAGAGATGATGGAACAGATGACCAAAATCATGTTGGTGGGTCGTTTCATGGGTAAGTCGGTCTCTGTTCGGTCTGTGGTGAAATGGGTTGAGGATTGATGGATGGCGGAGCTGGAAGACCAAGAAACAAGGCAGTTCGAAAGTGAAACAAAAACTGGATCAAATTGAATCTGATCATCAACTATTCTGTTGGGAAGGACATTGGCTGGGAGATGAAGGAACAGATGACAAAACTCATGCTGGTGGGTCGAACCGCGGCGAGGAGGCTGGAAGACCAAGAAAGAGGGTGGTTCGAAAGTGAAAGAAAAACTGGATCAAATTGAATCCGATCATCAACTATTCTGTTGGGGAGGACATTGGCTGGGAGATGATGGAAAAGATGACCAAACTCATGCTGGTGGGTCGTTTCATGGGTAAGTTGGTCTATATTCGATCTGTGGTGAAATGGGTCGAGGATTGATGGATGGCAGAGCTGGGGGAGGTTTCTGAAGTGGAAGGACTTACGTGAGGATGGTTCGCTTTCAATTTTCAAAATGAGGATCATTTAATCCAGGTGTTGAACCTAAATCGGTCCTTTGAACATGAGCCAGTTCTGTTGAAGCGATGGCGACCTCTTTTCAACGCGAGCAGAGAAAGGGTGGACCTTGTGCCGATTTGGGTTAGACTCACGGGGCTCCTGCTCCCTTTCTGGTATGAGGAGAATTTCACTCACATTAGGAACCTGCTAGGTACTTTTCTCAAAGATAATACTTCATTCAAGGTTACTAAATTGAAAAGGACGACTCGAATTCTTGTTAATATCAACATCAGGAATGGGCTTCCTAGTGCAGTGAGGATGGATTGGAGGCAATACTCTTATCATCAGTTTTTGGACTATGAAAATGTCCTGTTTAGATGCAGATGATGTCATGCGTATGGTCACCCTACGATGGAGTGCTCCCTGGCTATCAGTAATTTGAATGGGCATCGAAAAAATAGTGGGAGCTCATTATCTATGGGAGAGGGGGGGTGTACTGACCCATCATCGCCACCGTCTTCTCTTGCGGGACAAGCGACTGAGACTATGGAGGTTAGCGAGGTGGAGGACAAACCTCTTGTGGGGTTACTAGTGGCGGAAGTGGTCACAGAAGTGGGCGAACCTTTCCTGTTCGGGGTTCCTCTTCCTGGTACCTCATCTTTTTACCTCTCTCCGTCCATTAATTTATTTACAAATAATTTGAATGTTTCAGGTCTAGGCTGGGTGGATGGGCTTAAAAATTTGACTCTGTCTTCAAATCCTCTAGAGCTCCCGTCACCCATATCTGTTGCATGTATTGAGGAACCCCCTTCTGTGTCGGCGTTGGAACCATTTTTGCTCAAACAATATCCTCCTTGTTTCCCCTCTGAAGCAACTGATTCAAGATATTTCCTTCGATCTTATACTAAAGGGACTTTTGGGGGGCTAGGGAAAGCCACTATTGGGACTCCTAGGGGGAGGGGCCAAATCTCCCATTTTGAAAAGGCACAAACCCGAGGAAGAAAGGATTTACTGGAAGGAAAACAAATTTCAATTGAAAGGGCATTTAAAGCGGTGCATGCCCGGAATAAAGGTAGGAGATGAAGATTATGTCCTTTAATTGCCGGGGTCTTCCTGGTCCCCATAAAAGATCAACACTCGGGAGAGTGGTTGATTCAGATCGCCCTGATATTTTGTTGCTTCAAGAAACTTTAGGGGCAGGAGAGGAGATAAAAGTTAGGCTAGAAAGTTGGTTTGGTGGATGAAATTTTGAGACTCTGGATGTTAGAGGTCATTCAGGAAGATTGGCAATTGTTTGGAATGCCAAGAATATTAAGGTCCTGAAAGTTTGGTGTATGGAATCGGTTCTGGGTTTGACCTTTGAAGCCTTGGAACTTGGGGATATCTACAATGTAGTTAACATTTATGGCACTTACCTAAATAGGATCCCGTTCTGGGATAATCTATTTAACAACTCTCTCTTGAGGGGAAAAATGTTGATTATTGGAGGAGATTTCAACTTCTCCTTGGGGCAGGCTAAGGTATGGGGGCCTCATGCGTGTGCGGATTTGTTGACTAAATATTTTACTCAGAATTTGGTTGACAGGAACTGGTTGGATATTGAGCCCTGTAAGCTCACACCCACTTGGAAAAATAACAAATGTGGGGAAGGGAGAGTGGCAAATATACTAGATCATTTTCTAGTTACATAAATGATTGTGGACATACATCACTTTATCAGACAATGGGTGGGGAAAGGTGCACTCTCGGACCACTACCCTATCTTTCTGGAATTCAAGAATGGTCCTGTTAAACCACCAAGTCCTTTGAAATTCAAAAATATTTTGCTTAAAGATGAAGGTTTTCGGGCCCTGATTTCCAATAGATGGATTCCCTTCGATCCTGGGAATCAAAGCACTGCAAATTTTTAGTTTACAGTGAATATCAGGAATTTGAAGGATGCTATCAAATCTTGGGCAGTCGAAAAAAGAAAGAGGGAGAATAGTGAGTTGCAATAGATTGAAACTGAGCTCTCTGGGATCTATAACATGGATGGAGGTGGGATGGTGAATTAGATGAAAAAGGACGAGCTGATCCAGTTGGAAGGGAGAAGGATCACATTGTTGCTGGAAAAGGAAGAAACATGGAGATAAAAGAGCTGAGCGATTTTGTTGGAATGTGGGGATGACAACACTAAATTCTTTCATGCATATGCTAGAGGGAGGAAGGCATCCAATACCATGTGGAGCCTTGTATATGAACATGGTTTGACACATGGCACTTTTGAAAGCATGGCCTCCACTGGGGTCGAACATTTCAAGAAGCTTTACAAGGCACATGTTCAGGCATCCCTTGCTGAAGTTATTCATATTGCTCAGGTTCTCCCTAGGTTTGTGGAAGAGGAAGATAATTTGGCTCTGATGGGGGAAATCTCTGAAGGTGAAAATCCCCGGGCCTGACGGATGGACGATCGAATTATTTATGGAACTCTTTGAAACTCTGGGTGATGATCTACTTAAGGTATTAGAGGATACAAGAATCATTGGGAGGATTCCAACCAATTTCAATTCTACTTTTATTGCGTTGATTCCAAAGGTGGACAATCTTGTCTCTTTGAATGACTTTAGACCCATCTCTCTTTGCAATTGTATCTACAAGGTGGTTACAAAGGTGATTGCTCGATGACTGAAGGGGATTTTGTCTGACCATATTACTGAAGAACAATTTGGTTTTTAGGAGGGGAGACAGATTCATGAGGCCATTGGGGCTGCTTAGGAAGGCCTGCATAGTATGAAAACTAAAAATCTTAAGGGTGTTTTTTTGAAAGTTGACCTTGCCAAGGCCTATGATAAGGTAATATGGATGTATATTCCTTTACTGCTAAACCATTTAGGGTTTGATATTGCCTTCAGATGGGTAATTAGCTGCATTACTATTGTGTCATTCTCGGTTCTAATCAATGGTGCAACATCTCCTTTCTTTCATGCGGAGAGAGGGATGAGAGAGGGCTGAGACAGGGCTTCCCTCTATCTCCCCTTCTATTCCTATTGGTGGTAGAAGGTCTTAGAAGATCCATCAGGGAGGATAAAACAATGGGAACCTTTAGAGGTATTCATATTTCTCAAGATCTAAAGTTGACACATTTGATGTTCGTGGATGATGTGCTCATCTTTTGTTATGGTTCAGTCAGAGAACTAAATACCCTTTCTGATATTCTGAAGTTGTTTTCGAAAGCTACTAGTATGGAAAAAAACGTTGGCAAATCTACTATGTCCACCCATCTATTAAGTGATGTGGAGCGACAGGAACACTTGACTTTATTTCCTTTCAATGTTGGAATTCTAGAGGGAGGGTTAATATATCTCAGTTTCTATTTGAAACCTAATGACTACCGAAAGTAGGATTGGGTTTGGTTGTTGGAAAAGATGGAAAAGCGGTTGAAGGAGTAGAGCCATCAATGGTTATCTAGAGCTGGCAGACTGGTGTTGGTAAAAGTTGTACAAGAGGCCATCCCCGTTTATTGGATGTCCTTGGCCTGGATCCCAAAAGGCATTTTGGAAGAGGCACGCATAACATGTTTCTATTTGCTCTAGTGTGGTAAGTAGGAAACCTAGGTTACTCCTCAAGTTAGGTGGGAGAGGATAGCAATCCTGAAAGGATTGGGCGGATTGGGTCTTAAAAACATTTTTCTATTTGCAAAATCTCTGGTGGCAAAAGGGGGATGTAGAATCTTGAAGACTGAGAGTTTATGGACTCGGTTTATGATTCAGAAATATATTGGACCAGGATCGGTGGAGGATTGGCTTCAGAACCCTGTCAAATTGCATACCGGGGGATCGATTTTTTGGAAAGTAGTGGTAAAATATTTGGATGTCATTGAGGCTAATCTAGCCTGGCATGTAGGGAATGGAAGGAATATCAGAGTCGGGGAGGATCCATGGGTCGGGTGTACACAACAACACAGACTTCGGGTTGAAACGGTGATGGAACTGAGGCATAGAGGAATTTTTTTCCTTAATCATCTTGCGCCACCTCTGTAGGAGAATCGGTGGGAACAATCCTAGATTCAGGTAATGGATCTAGGGCTTTCTGATCGGGAAATGAGGGAGCTGGAAATGTATATTGGGGCTTTGAACCAAGATCAGATCAAGCTTTGTGACAAGGATGATGTCCTCATTTGGGATATAGATCCTAGTGGGAAATACACTCCAAAGGCAGGATATATTAAACTTAGTGCTGAAGGAATGGATAGGGTTGAGTTTTGGTGGTGGAAGTCCCTTTGGAAGATCAATTGTCCACCTAAAACCAGGCTCATCATGTGGTGTGTACCAGAGAAAAGGGAACCTTGCTAGGACAACCTGCAAAAAAGGTGCTTTCAGGGACCAGGTTGGTGTATTCTATGCAAAAATGTAGAAGAATCAACAGTACACCTTTTTCTGCAGTGCCCTTACATCAAACAAGTGTGGAAGGAATGCTTTAATATTTTTGGCACCCTTTGCAGGTGGGAGGGGTTGACCATTTTGGGAGCATTGGAAAACTGGAGAAGAACTAATTTGCTGGATGCTATGCTATCACTTCCTTTGCTGGTTATCTGGGGAGTGTGGCTAGCTCGGAATAACTCGATATTTGTAGATAAGGGTAGTACTCTAGAGATCACTGCAAATGCTGTTGGAGGTATGCTTACTGCTTTCCCTCAGCATATTAGAGTAAAAAATCAGAGGGAAGTTTTAGAGGTGGAAATTGATAAGACGATGCCTTGGGGGTTCTTTGATGGAGTGGCTCAAGAGAATAGGTGCGGGGGTGGTGCTATCCTCTTCCTGTGGGAGGGTCATTTCTTCGAATTAACAATGGGGTTAGGAGAAGGAAGTAACAACTATGTTAAGATGCCCAGTCTGAAACTTCTCATATTTGCAACAAAGAAAGGGTGCATAACTCTCAATGTATTTGGTGACTTGATGAATGTGATTAACTGGATCAAGGGGACTCAAATATGTGGAAATCTGAGACTTGCAAACATATTATCTTCTATTACAGATATTTTAGATTCTTATGATGATTTTTCCTATAGACATGTCTACAGGGAGAATAACAAGGAGGCAGACAAGGCCTCGAAGGAGGGTTTACTATTGACGTTGGTTTAATGGAAGATCAATGAACAGGTTGATGGTGCAACACATGAGTATTATCATAGACCCTTCATTGAAGGGGTCACTCAGATTTGACTCTTTATATCCTGGTCTATTGTTTATTACGTCAGTGGTGGCCTACAGGGAGAATAACATGGAGGTAGACAAGGCCTCGAAGGAGGGTTTACTATTGACGTTGGTTTAATGAAAGATCAATGAACAGGTTGATGGTGCAACACATGAGTATTATCATAGACCCTTCATTGAAGGGGTCACTTAGATTTGACTCTTTATATCCTGGTCTATTGTTTATTACGTCAGTGGTGGCATTATATTTTACTGTATGGATTTTTGGACCTTTAGTGGATCTATGGTACTGTTGGACTTATATTATTAGTTTATTATCTTTGTCTATTTGTTGAAAACTGTGGGGATGTACCTTAGTATTGTGGCTGGAATTTTGCTCTATCTCTACAGATGTATTGTGGACATATGTTTTGACAGGGACTAAACACTCGTCTCTTTTTTGTTTTTTTGGACCTTTTTGGTTAACTCAGAATACACAAGTTGTGTATCTGCAAAATGTAATTTTGTTCTTAAAAGATGAAATGAAATTATTCCTTTTTCCCAGGGAAAAAAAATAAGGGCATTGAAGGATACTTTATGCTGAAACAACTTATCAAAAAATAATTTTAGAAAAAATACTCAGATGTTTAGATATGAATGAAAATCTATAGATCTGAAGAGAGATTATCTTGGTCGATGTGATCTAAATTAGTGCTAATCTAAGAAATCAATCCACAATGTAACATGAAACAACAATCTAGATCCATAGACCCATGAACATACATAAGCTACAACCTCCCTAAGAACATGCCAACACTTTAAAAACCTCATAGACAATTGAACCTTGCCAATATCTCTCATAATTAAATAAATAAATTATGACAAGGGGTTTGTAGAGGTTAGCTTGCATACTGTGTAGTTGATAAAATAATATCACAAATCATGAACTCTTCGACAACACCAAAACCTTCTATAAGACATAAAGCACGATTTATTAGATATATCATGTACAAATACAAGAGAAAGCTCTATGCTTACAACAAAATGATGAGATCCAATACAAAACTATTACAAGTGGGCAGATAAAGATGATCTACATGAGCTTATAGGTTCCAAGAGTTGGCTTACAACTATGACAATTACACAATTGGATAACTATTTGGGAAAGGACATCAACAAATCCTAAGAGTCATTCAATTTTGTGACAAACTTATCTCCCATTGTTGAAATCTGACAATATAGGAAGTTAGAACTCACATCCATCAAAAACTCTCATTCGATTTCAACTATTTGGGTTGATATAGAATTGGACAAAACCTTTAAAAATGTTATTCCACCATAAATAAAACTTGGATGATCATGGTAAAAATAAATTCACAAGTAAAATTTTTTTAAATTCTAAATTCATATTAATTTTCTTAAATCATAAACTACTTAATTGTGCTATTAACAATATTTATCCTTGTCCTAATTCAATTCCACTTACATTGATATATATTTAAAGCCATATGAATTAATTACATAATTTCTAACTAAAGAAACAATCATAAATATTATTTGGTAACATTGCCCTTTGCATGGCGGCATGGCCTTTCATAAATAATTTCCCTCCCTTTTAGGGCCTTCAACCCTGAAAAAAAATTAAAAAAATTAGTGTCCTTAGTTCTCGTCTATCAATATTCTAAATATAGACACATTCGAATTGGATGGGATGCATTGGAAATGGCTTTTTGCCGCACATGCTTTTTAGATAAAGAAAAGCAAAGCAACGCTTTTTGGTAAAGAAAATAAAATCAAAAGAACAACGTTTTTCTGGAAAGAAAACAAAATCAAAAGCAAAAAGTAGGTAATGGAAATCGCTCAGGCCCCAAGGCAATTGAGACTTTACAAGTTCTCTCTTGTAATGGATTGAGCTTGTAAGTTTGTGATGCAGAGCATTTTTTTCATTCTTTTATTTCTTCATCTCATGACTTGAATTTATTGAGTGAATTTGAAGTCTCCGTTTCCTATCAATTGAGCTTGTGTCGGCTTAGATGGAGAAGTTTGCTCAGATGTAGAAGTTTCCATTTTTGCTTGGATGTCTGTGATGCAATTTTTTTTTCTTCATCTGATGATTTGAATTGCAGTTCCGGTTTTCTATTAATTATTTTAATAAGATTCCACAAAATCAATTCAGAGGTTTTTATTGGTTTTCTGCTTCCTTTAACATTTATTTTTCAGTACCTTGTAATTTACCCATAAGAGATTTAGGAGAATATTGGAACTTATGTTTACTGAATAAATATTGATTCACTAATTTCTAGTTTCATTTTACAAATTAATGGTCTCTGTAACCTTATTTTATGGTTTCATTTTACAAGTTAATGATCTCTTTAACCTTTCATTTCTAGGATGAATCCAAATTGGAAACGGTTTTTGTTGGATATATTTTTCCATTAAAGAAAAGAAAAATAAAATGCTTTTATTGTAAAGAAAACAAAGCAAAAACAAAGAGTAAGCAACAACAATCCGAGAGAATTTATAAGTTCTCTCTGGTATTGATTGAGCTTGTGCCTACTTGGATGTCTATCTGTGATGCAGAGATTTATTTGTTCACTTTGAGCTTGTGCCTACTTGGATGTCTGTGATGTAGAGATTTATTCATTTACTTCTTTCTTCATATGTAATGTAGAGATTTGTTCATTCACTTCTTTCTTCATATGACGACTTGAAGTCATCAAGTGCAGTCTCTGTTCTTTATTAATTTCTTTACTAGGAGAATATTGGAATGCATGTTTTAATGACAGATTTATTCATTCACTTCTTTGTTCATATGACCACCTGAAGTCATCAAGTGCAGTCTCTATTCTTTATTAATTTCTCTACTAGGAGAATATTGGAATGCATGTTTGCTCATTAAAGGTTGTTTTACTAATTTTCTAGCTTTATTTTACAAATCTCTCTTGATCTCTGTAACCTTTAATTTCCAGAATGCATCGAAACGGTTTTTGTCAAGCATGCCTTTTCGATAAAGAAAAGAAAAGCAAAAAAAATAAAGAAAGAAAAAGCAAAGAGTAAGCAATGGTAATCGTCTAAAGGAAATTGAGAGTATTTATAAGTTCTGTTTGGTATTGATTAAGCTTGTGCCTGCTTGGATGTCTGTGATGTAGAGCTTTATTCATTTAATATTTTCTTCATCGGATGATTTGAAGTCTCTGTTATCTATTAATTGAGATTGGATGTAGAAGTTTGTGGATGTATGGTAATAATTGAGTTTGGATATATAAAAGTTCCCTTTTTTGGTTGGATGTATGTGATGAAGTGTTTTTTTTTATTAGCTTCTTTTTTTCATCTGAAAAGACTTGAACTCATCAAGTGTGGTTTCCACGACGTCAATGGAGAGGTTTCCATTGCTTTTTTGCTTCTTTATAATTATTTTTATGTAGCTTTTAATTTACTAATAAAAGATTTAGCAGAATATTGGAATGTATATTTACTCAATAGAAGTTGTTTCATTACTTTTCTGGTTTATTCTTGATCATTGTAACCTTTAATTTTCTAGGATGCATATGATCATAAATATTCCAATGCTTACTTTTAGAGCTATAATTTGTTGATGAAAATTAAATGTGTTGCTCATTAACAGATTACAATATGGAAGGATTTTATCTCACCATTGGCTGATGAATTTTTAGTTGTTAATGCTCTTTCTCGGGATGGACAGTCCTGGGAACAATTTTAGTTGTTAATGCTCTTTCTTCTTGGAAAATGAGGCAGTAGGTTCATATTTGGATTTTGCAGTAGGCTCTAGCCATCATGAGGTCGAAGAATCTAACATATAGCTCCATTCGGGAGATAATCCATTTGTGAGCAAGAAACGAAGCACGTGGAAATTAAATGTGTTGTTGATCAATAGATTACAATGCAACAGTGTCAAGATTTTTTTTCGATTGAGTAAATTGCATGATGTGATTTTAATTTTTTTCGTTTACTACTCTCTTAGAGGTGGAATCTGGAGGAGGTATGATGGCAAAGTTATTTATTTTTTTTTATAGTGGTTTGTGTTTATTAGTCTATTTTTCATTTTCTTCTTCTCATTACGCATAAGGCCTATTTTATAGGGCTGTATCTCTAAGCCTTCGTTGTTTGCTAATATATTTATGTAGGGATGTATCTCTAAGCCTTCGTTGTTTTCTAATGTATTTATGACCTGATGAGTAATTTATGAGCTATTGTATTTATGAGGAAACGTGCAGCAATGTGGCATTGGCATTGGCAATGTGCAACAACGTAGGCATACCTGTTCCATCGCAGTTGTTGTTATTACTAGTGATGGGGAATTCATGGAGCTTTCCTCGGCTGGAGAATTGCACTCATCAAACCCACACTGGGCTTGATGCTATGAACCCTATTATTGATCTCTATCTTTTCGCGCCTGGTTTCTTGATCCAAGAATAAAACCAGAAGGTCCAATATATATAATAGAACGTCATATACAATAGCAACGCCTGGTACATCTGCGCATCTCAAATTCTGTAAATATATGATTATTAATTTTGTGGACGTTTTCATTCCATGTTGTATTTTTTTGTGTTATGCATGATAGAGGTTAAATTCAATTCTGATAGAGGTTAGTGAAGGGTTTTATTTCCCAATTTTATGGTATGCAAATATTTGAAAAAACAATTTTCAAATTTAATTATTTAATGCCATCAAACTGTGCTTTTCTTCTTATACAAAAGTCTAATAAACTTAGAATTACGTTTTAGCCCTGAACTTCCCTAATTGAAAAAGATAAAAACATTAGCATGATATATATGTATGTACCTGAGCAGTAGTTTTTCCATGCTTTTAAGCAATCTTTTTAATAACAGGTTTATCCATAATACCATTTGAACCTTGTGTGTTCGGGGAGCCTCCAAGAGGAGACAATGCCCTCACCTGAATGTTCTCCTTGCTGCAATAATCTCTCAACTTTTTATGTTGCCATAGTGGATGCATATCCACCTGTTAAAGTAGTGTTGCCATGAAACCCCAATTTGTAAAGCAAACAAAATCAAATATCACATACCAAAACACATTGCAAGCTCTATGATCAAAACATGAGTAACTTACCTGACAGCAAGAGGAATCTTGGCATGGCTTAACAGATCTCCAATCTTCTTACAAGAAAATTTACTCACACCAATGGCTTTCGTGAACCCTAGATTAACACATTGTTCCATTCCTTGCCATGTAGACTCAAGAATCAACTGCCCTTCACTAAATGTTATGCAATGTTAAGAAGGTCATCATGGAAGACTGTTTCTGCAAACATTTAGTGGTATTTCTATGATATTTAATTGTCATGCAAACTAGCAACAACCACATTAAATTTATTAATGTGTCTGAATACGCCGATAGGCATAAATTTAAGCACATATTATAGAAAAAAACATTAATATAAAAAGTATGTGCCTAAATTTACGCCTATCGGCGTATTCAAACACATTAATTAATTTAATGTGGTTGTTGCTAGTAACGGGTGGGCCCATAGGCATATCTCCAAAATAATAATAAATTATTATGTTACAATTAATTATTATACTTTTATTATTTATTATTAATATTGATAAATTAATATTTTAATTGATTATCATATAATAATTATTTAATTATTTAAATATTATTATTTAATAAATACTATTAATTATAATTAAATCCAAATATAAATACATTATTAATTAATTAATTAATGTGTGACAATAATATTATATATCATAACACTTAGGGTATATCATAATGCATAGGAGACATAACCATTAGATTAGTTTATAGATTGTGATAAGTTGAATGATGAGCATTTGATTAGTTTTAATTCATGGTTAATATTTGATTTAACAACGACTATGGTTGTGTATAGAGATGTTTTTTCGATTGAATGATGATGATGCCCAAGAAAACCTTTCAAATATAAAATAACAACATAAAATGTATTTATGTTTTAAAATAAAAATATAAACTCTAAATAAAAATTATTAATTATTAATTCATTAATATTATC
>LPNX010214805.1:0-83829 GCA_001517045.1 Pseudotsuga menziesii | reverse complement strand
AGCATGAAGGTAGATTAGATGTAGTAGGCGTCATTAGGAAGGAGAGGTATGCGTTTATTTTTAAAGTACTAATGGTAGTTGCATTCAATATTAGTTGTAATAGGAATCATTAGGTCCCACTAGAAAAGAGTGTTATATGTTTATTTTCAAAGTATCAATGCTCGTTGCTTATAAGATTGATGATTTAGGACATGGTGAATGAAGGTAGATTAAATTGTAGGTGAAAATATCAAGTAATAATGAACACTATCACTGACCATGACAAATATTGAAGTCCAAGCTTAAAGTAGGTGGGTAGTCCCTCCTATGAAAAAGACATCCCTTATGTGTTTAGTGAGTTAAAATACATAATTATTGCTATCTTATGATTGCATGATGGGATAAATATTACTTTGAGAGAATTCTCCAAAGTTAGTCCATTTGTCATGTGAAGGAAGGTGAGTGCTATTGATTGTTGCTCTTATTCAGAGTGATTTTGATATGATGAGTTTGTTTGTTTGTATACTGCTTCTTTTAACTATTAATAATATCAATGTACATTTTACACATTTATACATAAATAGTGGGTTGTGTAGCTTATGTCACAACCTAATAAAATTTAAAATGTCAATCCAAATTGCTTAAAGAGCATAAAAATAGTTATCAAGATTGGCACCTAGGAATTCACATTTAGTGATTTTCCATAAATGTCACTTAGAACCCAAAATATAGCAACCCTAAAGATTTGCCATTAAGGCATGAGAGGAGGCAATCACACAAATCCATGGACATCAATTATGTTTTCATTCAAAGTGGACTCCTATCCATCATTATCTAGCTTAGCATTCATGACAATGGTTGCCATCCATTGTTCTTGAGCAATTTCTCATTCTTCGAGAAAGCAAGGCAAGAGCTTGTCATTTTGACATTTGTGGGTGAAGATGGGCTATGAGAGGCTAATTATGGCATTGTTCATGCATTCTTGTACATCATAGTGAATGCTATTCCTTGACCTTTCTTTAGAGTGATGCAAGTACTTGGTGTAACACAAATGTTGCAAGAGAGTCCATAGGAGGCTCCTTGCTTATGCTACAAAGAATTTTACCATAATACTCAAACAATTAACATAGAGGCACCACATCCAAATCCACTTTTTGTTCTTATATAATAATCTTCATATAGAGATTAACACAAATTAATGAACCATTTTCCCATTAAGAACTTTGTACATGTTGGCCCTAGTTAAGCAAGATGTGTTCATTTTTTTGTGTGTGAGGAATATGATTGCATATCCAATGAGTTGCAACACTTTTTGAAAACTAGTGAACTAAAGCATTTTATCCTCTTAAAGGGTGACCTTCCATGAAATGGGTGTAAGGGGATATTGAATGGTTGCATGTCAATATTGAATGGTTGCATGACAATAAGATTGCATAATTGTTTAGGATATTTTGTTGCCTGAGCACGGTAGATTTTTTTGCTTATTAGTGTGTTTGGAAAAATAAATTGGATTTTAAGCATGTTTGTCTTTGGATCTTATTGTCTTTTATTAGAATTACAAATGATGAAATCTATGTGTTAATGTTGCTCCTCTTCTTGATTCTTAAAGGGTGCTAGCTCAATGGAAGAGCACCTGCTTTACAAGCAGGAGATTGGTGGTTCAATTCCTCCATGCCCTGATGATATTGCAATGTATTTCTAAAGGTAAAAAATGTAGTAGTGCAAGATGGATGCAATATTAGACACAATACTAAATGCAAAACATGATGTAAAAGTAAACGTCACACCAAACACAAAAGTGGACGCAAAATCCGACCTTATGTCAGACGCAAATGTGGACACAAAAATGGATGTCACATTAAACGCAAAATTGGATGCAAGAAGAGACTCAACACTAGACACAATTAATGACTCAAAACTAGATGTAACAATAGGTCCAAAACTAGACGCAATAATAGATGAAAAAGTGGATTCCTAACTAGATGTAAAATTGGACATTAAATTGACCACAAAATATGGTGTATCGATGGACATAAAACTAGGCATAACACCAGGTGCAAAACTGAAAGCAAGATTTGGCGCAAACAAAAACTTAAAACGAGACACAATTTTAGATGCAAGACGGGACAAAACATTGGATGTAAAACTAGATGTAATATTGAATGCAAGAAGGGATGCAACACTAGACACACAACTAGATGCACTATTAGATACAAACATTGGCGCAAAACTAGGCACAACACTAGGCGCAACACTGGGTGCAAAATTGGGCTCAAACATAGATGCAAAAAAAGACATCAATCGGGATGCAACACTAGGTGCAAACCTAGATGCAAAATATGACGTAAAACGAGATGAAACATTTGTCACAAACATGGATACAAAAAAGACGTAAAACAAGATACAAAATTAGATGCAAATGAGGATGCAACATTATAAGTAAGTTTGGATGCAAAACTCATTAGAGGAAATTTGAACTCAAAATGGGCCTCCTAAAATGACCTAATAAAATAATAGTTAAAATAATAAAATAATAATTATTAATTTTGGAGGAAGAAAAGAAAAAAACTACTTTTTTGTTTGTATTTTTGACATATCTCCCTGTGTTTTCACTCAAATTTCGATCGGGAGAGCTCATTGGATGCGGAATTAAATTCTGCATCCAACGAGTACCCACTCGGCATACTTTTGACGGACCCCGTTACCCCAAAAACAAGAAATACCTGAAAAAATGGAATGATGATGTCATCATTCCATTTTTTCAGGTATTTCTTGTTTTTGGGGTAGCGGGCTCCGTCAAAAGTATGCCGAGTGGGTACTCATTGGATTCGGAATTTAATTCCACATCCAACGAGCTCTGCCAATCAAAATTTGAGTAAAAACACAGGGAGATATGTCAAAAATACAAACAAAAAAAGTAGTTTTTTTTATGATACCTATCCCCAAATTTATATTAAAAAAGTGTTTAAGACCTATACGGTATTTCAAATTTAAAGCAATTTCATTGGCTAACACATGATGACATGGAATTTGAATAAAAGTTAAAAGGCCCATTTTGAGTTGAAATTTCCTCTAATGTAGACGCAATATTGGGCCTAAAATTGGATGCAAAACTAGATGCAGAATTGGACACATAATTTTATGTAAAACATGGTGCAAAATTGGGTGCAAGACTCGATGAAAAACTAGGAGCAAAATAAGACGCAACATTGGATGCAAAAATGAGCGTGAAACTGGGTTCAAACAAGGATGTAACAAAGGACGCAAAAAAAGATGCAATAGAAGTTGAAAAATTGGGCGCAAATAAAGGCGTAACATTAGATGCAAAAAATTGGGCGCAAATAAAGGCGTAACATTAGATGCAAAAAATTGGGCGCAAAAATGGACACAAAAATGGATGTTAAAAAGGATGGAAAAAAAGATGCAATAGACGGCGTTTTACAAAAATGTACAATAGCGCTTGGTTTAGCGTCGGATTTTTCACCACAATTAGGAAAAAATTACACTAAAATTCGGCGCTAAATTCGACGCTAAATCCAGTTTTTGTTGTAGTGCATCCCCACTTTGGGTCGCCTTTGTTTAGAGTACTCTACAATGTGTCTTCCTTGGATCCCATCAATATCAAAAGTTTCCACCTCACCCAAGTATTTCCCATCTGCAGTGACATTCCTGGTATCACAACTATGATCCCATTCCCATAAGTCAGTTTCATTCACTGCCTGGTTCGCCCTGCCGTCATACTCTGAACAAAGGAAGTTTGAGTCTACTACACTCCCCCTGCCCTTGTTCAACTCTTTCCCTTCCCCCCCACTCCCCCCATTCAGTGGGTCAGTCCACATATTGTCTCACATATTTCGGTTATCTCCCTCGTGCTTCTGGTCAAGGAAACACCATTGCCTTGACGCGGGGCAGGTCTCCCTCTGTCAATGACAACACACATATTCCAGAGGATAGACCCAAAGGTCCCTGTATCTTGGTTTCATTAACCTCATTGATGAGTTCCTCGGACCACTTCAGAGGAGTCCTTAGTGCCTCTCGGGATGGTTGTTTATCACGTGCTCGACTCCAGTTACATCATCGAACCGTTGAGATTCGTATAGGGTATTGATCTATGCAGTATTTGGTCGAAGACCCTAGATGTCACTTGAATCTAGCACATTGATGAGTCTATTCGAGGTACCTAAACAAGTTATGTCCCTTATGATTTCTGGGTTGCATTGGAGACAGTGTTCAGAAGCCCCAGCAGTGCTTCTATATAGATTTATGATTGATGCAGCATACTTGTACCACAAAGACTTTGACTCTCAATCAGTAAGTCCATACAACTATGTACCATTCCAGATCTAGCAGGCTATCAGTCATGAAGATATAGCATTCCATGAGAATTCCATGGGTCCAATGTAGCAGTTCTTCAGATCAATATTATATTTAGCCTCTCATTAAGGCAAACCACTATGTATCATGAGTTGTATATGATCGACTCTTGTATTTTAGAGCATAGATCACATTATTCTTTTGACATTGTCATGAGCATGGGGATGCTTGCCTCATCCACATACATGTCACACATTATTTGTATCTCACCCATTGATGGGAACCATATTAATACAAAAACCAAAAGCCACCATGCCCCAGCCCAAGAAGCACCACCTCTCCGCAGAAAATCCTATGATGTCCGTCGGCCATCCGATGAGCTCCTTCCCTCACACATCAGGGGGCAATCTGTTAACCCAAAAAATCCCTCACTTAGCTCTATATGGCCTACACCACCCAAGAACACCCATGCACGACCCTCATTTCACCCCATTGGACCCCCACATCCTCAAAAAGGCTTAAGAATGAGCAAAAGGGCTTAAAAACTCCAAAAAAGAGCCTAAATAGTTCTCCTAAGGGCTAAAGCCTCCAAAAAGGGGCTAAAACCCCTTAAAGGAGATAAAAAACCCAAAAGAAGCTAAAGATAGGGTGAAAGGGGCTAAAAGCCCCCAAAAAGGGCTAAAGCCCCAAATAGGGGCTTAAAACCCTAGAAAGCCCCAAATAAGGGCTTAACACCCTAAAAAGCCCCAAGAAAGCTATAAATAGAGGGGTGGGGGTCACTCTCAAAACAATTCTCCCTTGCATACTATTATGCTACCCGAGTGGATGCCTTGAGACCCTTTGTCTCTCAAGCCACCCACACTTCCTCTCCTCCATCTTCCATTGAGCCATAACTCTCCCCATCCAAGAGAGGTGTTTCTCCAAGCTAGGGCATGGTGACCCATTCCATCAAAGAGAAGGTATAGCTTGTTGTTTATGTTTTTTCTTTGGTAGTTTGCTTAGTTTTTCCTAACCCATCTTTGTTTACAGGTTTGCTTCTAACATATTTTTGCAGGTATTTTGGTTCTAACATTTGTTTGTAGGTAGCTGGAGTTAAACCCTAACAGTGTTTGCAGAGGGGTTTCTAGCCATTTCTTTTATTTCAGTTCTTCTTAGTTTTCTGTCCGTTTTTCCTGCATTTCACCACCACGAACTATCCTTCCGTCCTATAGACGGAAGGTAGCCATTCCTGCCCTGTAGCAAGGGAGAAATCCCTGCTATAGGCATTACATGCCATGATTCATACAACGAAAAGGTTCTTGGCATTGAGGTGATAATAAATGGTTTTGTATGTAATGATTATAATTAATGTTATGTTGTCAAGAGTTATTATGCTTTGTCCTTGGTTGACTTTGGCATTTAAAGTGTGACATGGATGCTATTTGAGTCATTTACCCAACATGCACACTTATTTGGTCAATTTTGGCCTATTTACCCATTATCCTAAGTTTAATTGACTTACTTGGGATCAAATGAGCACATAATGACATCAACATGAACACACCCATGCCTTCCTTCAATCAATAAGGCTAACTAAGCCTTCACCTTCAATCAGAGAGGTTAACTAGGCTTCCTCCTTCAATCAGGGAGGGTAATTGGGCTTCCTCCTTCAATCGAGGAGTAATTCTGGGGTGAACTAAGTGTCATAAGTGCACCTAATTGCTAACTGAATATTGTTTCACCTAACAATCAGTTAAGTTGAGTTGTGAAGGCGCCTCCATCTATTATTTGTCTATTTTTGGCCAATATTTATTAGCTGGAGTCAACACTGGCGCCTACAACCACTTTTGATGACAAGTGTCACTTCAGTTAACTCCATCAGAGCTACTTGAAGTTATGGATGCACTACCTCCTTGAGTTGGACATGCACTTACGTGTGATGAGTCACTTTTGAGTTAGACTCAGTCATCTATTGTAGTTCGATTCAATTAGGACTTAGTGTGAGAGTTAGTTATGTATCATATCAGTGTTAACTAAGTGTGCCAATTATGGTTGACATTCAGTTAAGCTACACCCATCCATGCAATTCGAATGACCTCCTTGAGTATTCGAATTGTCTTGGAATTCATGCATCTTGCATGACATTGTATTATACTATCATTCTATTATTGATTATAGAGGGTCTGTAAACTCTTATTGCAGTACCGTTACACCATTTGATGTTTAATTTGTCTTGAATCACTTGTAAGATTGTGTTTAGTCCCTAGATTACTGTGACAGAATTAATATGGTATCAGAGCTCATGGTGGGATGGAGCTGATTCTTCAGCTCATTCTTCATGAGAACATGATTTTTGTCGGATTTGGCATGCAAATTGAGCAAAAGCTCAAATTCCATCATTGCACCAGAAGCTGAAGGTTTACCACTTAATACCCCAAGTAAAGGAATTGTTGATCAAGCTTGCTTGATCAATTATGCTGGGTGTGATGAAAAACTGAAATGTGCAGACTGTTCGACCTTACGGTGACTTTTTTGTGTTGATTACGAGTTTTTACAGGTTCATTGCATTCACTACAACAATTTGATATGGATTCTTCCATAGATATTTTGACTCCTTTAAACTATCACTAGTGGAAAGGAGACATGGAGATCCAGCTATGTGCTAGAGGACTCTACCAGGTCACTATGGATAGATAAGAAGAGCCTAATCATGTTGTGGACAAGTCTAGATTTTGGAACAAGATGGATGAAGCCTACGGTTTATTATGTCTCTCTATCTCCAAGGATATTCTATTCCACCTTTCAGGATTGAAGACTTTGAAAGATATTTTGGTACCACCTTGCCTCCACTCCTTGCATCAATTATAGAAAAATTCCATGGTTGAATGCCTCCCGATCATCAAAGATACAACTGGAATTTGCAAAGGCTGTATTTTGGGCAAGCATCCGAAGCATAAGTTTGATCAAGGGAAGGAAAGTCGAGCATCAGAAATATTGGGGCTGATTCATTCTGATATTAGAGGAACAATGCCCATCACATCCATGAATGGATCTCGGTATGTTATCACTTTCATAGATGAATTTTCTAGATATACATGGGTCTTCTTCATTAAGAAAAAGTCAGAAGTCTTAGAAAAATTCATTGAATTGAAAGCACTGCTTGAGAATGCATCTGGGAAAAATATCAAATACTTGAGATATGATAATGGAGAGGAATATGTCAGTAATTATTTGCTGCAAATATGTCCCAACAATGGCATTCATATCCAACATTTAGTTCCCTACACTCCTCAACAGAATGGTGTAGCAGAGAGAAAGAACCGCTCTCTCAAGGAGATGACCACATGCATGCTGGAAGCCAAGAGTTTAGCTGCAAATTTATGGTCTGAGGCCATGAATGTTTTTGCATACATTCAGAACAGAGTGCCTCACTCATCCATGAAAGGGAATACCCCTTTTGAATCCTACTTTGGACACAATCTAGATGTGTCGAATTTCAGGGTGTTTGGGTCCATTGCATGGGCCTGAATTCCGCATGATAAGAGGAAATATTTGCAACCACAAAGTATTGAATGTTTTTTTATTGGATATCTAGAATAATCTAAAGGTTTCAAGCTGCTGATTATTAGAACAAAACAAATTTTCATTGAAAGAAGTGTCCGGTTCGATGAGCCTCTTCAAGAGGTAGAACTAGTGAAGGAGAAAACTACTAATGTTCCTTCCTATTCTGCTGAATATTTGTATGGTGAAATTGGGGGTGATGACTCTGATTTTGTACCTCTAATATCTGGTATCAGTGAAAAACAAACATCAAGTTCAGAATCAGATTCTGAAGTGCAATCACATGTCCCAACTTAGGCCAAGCAGACACTTGCTTCTGTTGGTGAAAACATTAGAAATCCTGATGATCCAAGAAGAACACGGTCTGATTTCCAAAGAGTAGGTATTGCTCTCTCTTGTCATGATTCTTTTCTGTCCAAAACATGTTATTTAATGATAATTTCAGATCCTAATTCTTACTACCTTGCTCGGAAATATCCGAGATGGCAAGCAGCCATGGACGAAGAGTTTAATTCTCTTCGAAAAAATGCTACTTGGGAGCTAGTTCCTCTTCCACCTGGGAGAAAATTAGTTCAATGCAAGTGGGTGTTTCAGAAAAAGGTTTCTACTGATGGAAAAACCTACAAATATAAGGAAATTATGGTAGCAAAAGGGCTCTCCTAGGTCCAAGGAGTGGACTACCATGAGACCTTTGCACCAGTTGCAAAAATGGACTCCATCCACCTAGTTTTGGCAATTGCGGCATCCAAGCACTGGGAAGTGCATCATATGGATGTTAAGAGTTTCTTTCTCCATGGAGATATTCATGAGGAGATATACATGAAGCATACCAAGGGATACATTTCATATTCATCTTTGCTTTGCAAATTAAAAAAGTTATTATATGGGCTAAAACAGGCCCCAAGATCATGGTATTCCAAGATGGATGCCTTCCTTTTTTCACAAAACTTCCAAAGGTGTAATTCTGATTCGAATTTTTATATATAGTAGTATGATGGTAATTTAATTATAATTGTTTTATATGTTGATGATATCTTGATTACTGGTAGCACACTTGCTTCCATTTCATTCATAAAAACTGCCCTCCATGATGCATTTGAGATGACCGATTTGGGGCTCTTTAAGCAATTTCTGGGGCTTGAAATTGCAAAAAAATTTGATGGGAAAATGGTCACTAAGTATAAATAGATATCAGACATGCTAATTAAGTTTAACATGGCTGAATTTAAGGATTATCCATTCCCTTTCCTCTCAGGGATCAGCCTTAAAGAAGGAAAAAACACTCCACCCATGGATTGCACAATCTACCACCAACTGATTGGTAGCTTACTTTAATTGACACATTCTCAGCCTAATATATGTTATGCTATGAATGATGTATCAATATACATGCATAAGACTCATGATATTCATTGGAAGGTAGCCAAGAGGATCCTCCAGTATATTTAGGGAACCAGGACCTACGACATTCACTATGCTGCAGACTCTGAGCTAGAGTTGGTTGATTACACAGATTCAGATTGGGCAAGAGATTATATTGATCGGAAGTCTACTTCTGGATATGTATTCATGTTTTGTGGTGGCCCCATTTTCTTTTCTAGCAAAAATCAGGCCACCATTGCATTGTCTTTAGTAGAGGCCGAGTACAGAGGAGCGGTGAATGCTTGCATCCAAATTGTTTGGTTGCAAGGAATTATTTCATAGTTTGATTTTGATAGTTCTTTGTTTACTGTCATATTTTGTGTCAATCAAAATGATATTAAGATCTCCATAGATCCAGTTACCAGACAGAGGACCAAACATGTAGATATACACATGCACTACATCAGAGAGTTGGTGCATGATAGGACCATTGTTCTGTAATACTGCCCTACTAATGAGCATATTGTAGACATCTTCACCAAGAGATTTTTAGAGAAGAAGTTCACTTACCTCCGTTCACTATTGGGGGTGAGTTCATCAGGGTGATCAAATTACTTCTCTAGTTTTTAGCTTAAGGGGGGGCTTTTCACACTGAGTTTTCCCTCTTTCCTCACTTAGAATTATTTTTGAGCATTGTTTGAGTTACATTATTGTACAAGGTGACCTATGGCCTTTGTTACCGAGGCCCTATCATTTCATGCATTTTATTTTTAATCCTCATGATTATATCTTAAAGGGGGGTGTTGGAGTCATTTACCCAACATGCACACTTATTTGGTCAATTTTGGCCTATTTACCCACTATTCTAAGTTTAATTGACTTACTTGGAATCATATGAGCACACTATGACATCAACATGAGCACACCCACACCTTCCTTCAATCAAGGAGACCAAATAAGCCTTCGCCTTCAATCAGGGAGGTTAATTGGGCTTCCTCCTTTAATTAGGGAGGATAACTAGGCTTCCTCCTTCAATCGAGGAGCAATTCTGGGGTGAAATGAGTGTCATAAGTGCACCTAATTTCTAACTAATTGTTGTTTCACCTAACAATTAGTTAAGATAAGTTGCAAAGGAGACTCCATCTATTATTTGCCTATTTTTGGCCAATATTTATGAACTGGATTCAACACTAGTGCCTACAACCACTTATGATGACAAGTGTCACTTCAGTTAACTCCATCAGAGCTACTTGGAGCTATGGATGTGCTACCTCCTTGAGTTGGACATGCAGTTACATGTGATGAGTCACTTTTAGTTAGACTCATTCATCTATTGCACTCCGATTCAGTTAGGACTTAGCATGAGAGTCAATTATGGATAAGGTTAACTAAGTGTGCCGATTGTGGCTGACATTCAGTTAACCTCACCCATCCATGCAATTCGAATGACCTCCTTGAGTATTCAAATTGTCTTGGCATTCATGCATTCTGCATTACATTGTATTGTACTATCATTTTATTATTGATTACTCAGGGTCTGCAAACTCTTATTGCAATACCGTTACACCATTTGATGTCTAATTTCTCTTGAATCACTTGTAAGACTTTGTTTAGTCCCTAGATTACTGTGCCATAATTAATAGCTGCAAGTTGACAATGCAGCTAGGCCTTCCATGCGGATATAGAGCTACACTCTCCACCATACACCTATCTAGATTGAAGATAGGGTTTGGAATATGGTTTAATGTGCTTGGAAACTTGTCTGAAGCCTCATTTTTCCTTCTAGGTTTGGTGTGGGAAGGAAGAGTCGAGATCTGTTTTGTTTCTGATGGAAGTGTACATGTTGTTTGAACTTTGTGTGTGGCCGACAAGCCATAGAGCTCTGCCTTGTTTACTGTGGAATGTATGGGTTGTTGGGTCTTTTGTGTGGCTGATAAGATTCGTAGAGCTCTACTCTATTTACTGTGTTATAAATGTGTAAGGGTCTTTATTCCTTGTTTACGCAAGTCCTAACATCGTGCTGTTTGTATCCTTCTCGAGGTGTTATTGGGTTTCATGAATTCCTTGGCAGTCTGTAAATCAGAGTTTGTTCCATGACCTCACTTTCCACGACTTCACCTTTCACATATGTCTAGTGAACGGGTAAGGGTTTAACTGATTCTTAACTACATCATTTTATCTTGTAAAGAATTAGAATTTACACTAACTAAGTTCTTTTGTTTGTGTTGCAGGAAGAGGAGGGATAATGGTGCTCTGGAGGAGCTGACCCATGGCCTTCTCTACAAAACTTCGAGTTAATGTCTTATCCCATGATTTTCCTCCATTTAAGTTGTTTAACCAATGTTTATTAGTTTCTCACTGTAACTAACTTTTACAGGTTAAAGGCGCTGGAGAGGGAGGCGACAGGGTCACCTCCTCCTAGGCCCGCGTTTCCAAACGCTAGGTAAGTTTGGCTTTACACTTACTTAAAATATTATTTTTTGTTGTTTAAGTTTCGAGCAACATATTGACCAAACCGTACTGCGGTTGCAGGTCACACTAGGTAGGAGACACGAGGTTACGAATGGTAGCCACCATCGTTTGTTAAGGTAAGTCCTTGATTTTGATTACTTGCGTTTTTTTTAAACCCTTCTAGGTTTTTCCTTGCACCGACTTTGCAGCCATTGCTATAGCACTACAAATTTGAAGTTTTGTAATGTTTTAATATAAACGTGATAGGGTTTGGGTGCCATCTGAATGGTCTTACTCCCATTCTCTTATTATTTTAACGCTGATATTTAGAGAGAGTGGAATCCATCAACGATGGTCTTACAACCACTTATTAATATACGTTTTGATTAATAACAATGATGTCCGTCCTTCAGGCTGTGTGATTCCAATATTTGTCGTTGCTTTATGTTAATTTGTATATTGTTTAATTAAAAACAAAGGCTTCCATCATTGATGGTCTTACGACCATGAATACAATGATTTGTTTGGTGTTATATTGCTGCATTCATTTGGTGAATATGATGGAAGTGTTTTTTATGTTATCCTAAGGTTTTTGCCTCTACGTAGATAGTGGTGGTGATGATATGGACTTACGGTCCTATCATTACGTTGTTTTGTTGAATTAATAAGTGAACCGCAGGGTTTGTGATTTGTTGTACAGTAGATAGAATTTTTATTTTTATAAGGCTCGAATGCCATCATTGATGGCTTTAACGTCGATACTTGGGGATAACGAAAACTCATTTCGTGATTGGGGTTTGATGTAAAAGAAAGCAGTTGTAAAACATAGCGTATATGTTGGGAAATTGAATAGATTTGATTTTCTTATTTATCTGTATTAATTTACATCGTGGATAGTATAATTCTAGCATTGGATCTTCTATCTGTATATACTGGTTTATGCATAATATAAATAGATTATTCTAACAGAGTTCCTTGATTTGATTTTGATTGGCTTTTAGGAGATACATGATAAAATATTGGTTTGGTTATGGTGGCCTATAGCCTGTTCGATTAGATAATTTTCATTTATATTTAATACTGTAGATATACGATTTAGATAATCTAATTTGTAGATGATGTATGTTTTGGGGATCCTTGCTCTAATGGTGTTGTTGCTTAGATTCATAAGGCTAGTTTGGGTGATCATCGTTCTGAAGAAGATTGATGTATAGTTTTATTACATATTGTTAGGATATTTAGACCCTTAGGAGTTAGTTAAGATCAACTTGTGTAATATATCCGTTAGGTAAAGTGTGTTTCTTTAGTATGGATTAGTATACATTTGTAAATATTCTAATTCGATGGTCACGATATGTTCTAGACATAGAGTGATCCGACGGTTCAAATTCTCTTAGATCATACCTACCATTGATCTGTGGCTTAAAACCTGATTGGTCTATGATCTCTATTTAAATAGCATAGAGGGTCCTTGGCTAGTTGATCGATTATGAGAAGCTCATATGTAACTTTCTTTCTTTTGCATAATAAATTGCTCCAAGTAGCTATTTGGCTAGGGCCATGGACTGTTTCCCTCTCGAGGGTTTTAACCACGTGACAAACATCGGTGTGTTGATCTATGATATATTTTTGTGAATTGGTTTCTGAAGGTGTTCAGTCTTTTGGGAGTACCTTCTGTACCTGAACATGGTATCATAGTGTTTATGAAGAGTCGGTTTCGGTTTTGATCAAGATCTGGAACCGGTGTTGCTGAAAATTTGAAAGGGTTTCTAGTTCTATATTTTCTGTACATTTGTGGTTTGTGGAACCTATTCCATTGCCTCCGGAGCACCATTTCCAGTGGAAAATAGTTTTCGTTTCATCGAAAACTTTTTTCGTTTGTTCCATAAACACCCATTTCGGCAAATCTGAAGGTATAATGTTACAGTGACAGTTTTTTTTTTTAAATCTCTCATATTTTAGCAGTTTTATTATTAGATCTTTTTTGTTTTAGTCTCAGACTGTTGCCTTCCCTAACTGCATATGCTCTTTGCCGTGCACCTTGCGCGATCGCGACGAATAAAAAACAGTAAGGGAAAGTTTTTTTTTCTTGTTTTCTCGGCTACGTATGCTCTTTGTCGTGTACCTTGTGCGATCACGACAAATCAAAAACAACAAGAAAAATTCAAAATGTAGACTTTCCGGGTAAGCTAACCAAGATCTAACTCCATTGTGTGGAAAAAGTTTTTTTTTTGTTTTTGTTTTTTGTTTTTTTTGTTTGTTTTTGTTTTTCATTTTTTTTTGTGATTTGCAGAAAAAAAGGCAAGCACGGAGAATGAGAGAGAGGATTAAAAAAAAAAAGGCCCCCTTCCTCTTTCCATTCTTTTACATACCTTTTAAACTTAGCTCACTTGGTCCAAAGTTGCTTTACTCCTTAATAAGTCTTGAGTTCAAGTCTTATTAAGCTACTTTTTAGTGCATGCAATTTCTATTTTCAAGTTACTTTATTGTAAAAGTGCATCTTACTTAAATAAAATAAAATAAAAAGTGAGTCACTTAAGTCTTTTAATTTATTGCTGCACTATTTAAAAGTAACATTATTGTAAAAGTGAACATCACTTATTCTACAAAAATGATTCACTTAAAAACAATTTTATTGTAAAGTGATTGTCAAAGGTTGATCTTGGGAAGAGGGGGGTTCTTTTTTTTAGTTGGTCAAGTTAATATCTGCCACGTCACTATTGGGGACATCTTCAACATTTTCTTTGATCAAGCGTAACTTCATCATCTAGAATCAGTTTTCAGTGCCATTTTTTAAAAAATCGCATATTTTTTGGAGCTCTTTGCATCCAGATAGTTAGTTTCTGTTATTTCATCCATTATTTTACAGTATGGCTGCCCCTTGTGATATTATACTTAGAAGTTCTAACTATTTCTCATGGAAATCTCGTATGGAGGATGTTCTGTGAAGTAGGGGACTTTTTAGGATAACCTCAAGGAAAGAAACAAAACCCACTGATGATGATAAGAAAATGAAATGGGAAAATAGATGTGATGAAGCTCGTGGATTGATTGGGATGTCAATCTCTACTGATTTACGATTCCGCATATTTGGAATTAATGAACTTGATATAACACGGGAAAAGTTGGAATCTGTGTTTGGTAAACACAATGAAATTTAGGGTCATCAACTTGAGAATGAGTTGATTTCCTTGAATCCAAATGATTTTTCATGCATTCAAGACTATTTATCTAAGTATAAAACTCTTAGACTCTTATGTGCAGAATGCAATATTAAGAAAGAAGACAAACAATGTATTTATCATATTCTTTCCAAACTTGGACCTGCATATTCTGTTTTTATATCTACATTCTATTCCATGAAAGAATCCTTGACTACAGCTAGCTATGAAGAGCCTAATCTTGAATCCTTTTGTGATTCCTTAATTAGAGAGCATGATAAGCTCATTCATTTTGGAATAATTAACAATGCAGATACATCTAGGAAAGCCTTATTGTCTCAACAGAAAGAAAAGTCCAAGCTTCCCAAGAAATAGAATTTTTGCAATAATAAGCCAAACAATAAGGGTCCCAAACCCTCTCAGTCATCTCCTTCTTTAAAACATGACAAAGGATCCATGCCAAAAGGAAAGAAGACTGAACGTCATTGCAATTTTTGTGGGAAAGATAATCATGATGAATCTAAGTGTTTCAAGAAGATGGCAGCCTTGGAAGCAACAATGAAGAAGCACCACATCAGCCTAGATTCATATTTAGAATCTAACTCTCATGGACATGCACTTTGTGCTTCTAGTTACTCTTATACTACATCTTCTTCTTCTACTTCAAATGAATGGCTGATTGATTCTGGAGCATCTTATCATATGGCTAAGGATAAAGCCATCTTTTCTACTATTCATGAATGTAACACCAAACAAATATTTGTTGGTGATGATAGATCTCTAAGTGTTGTAGGATCTGGAACAGTTCCAGTAGAAAATGGTCATTTCAGTGATGTACTATGTGTTCCAAAAATTTCCTGCAATTTGTTATCAGTCTATCAAATTACTCATTCGGGTGAAGGTAAAACTGTGATGTTTACACCTCACCAAGTTGTAATCAAGGATTTTAAAAATCCTCAAAATGTCCTTGCTACTGGAACTGTTGATGATATTACCAGGTTGTACAAATTTAACAATTTTGGGTCATCACCTTTTCCTTCAATTTTTGTTGCTCATAGTGATAACTTGAGCAAACTTTGGCATGAGCGATTTGCTCACTTAAATTATCGCTCATTGCAACAACTATGTAACGACAATATGGTGTCTGGTCTTTCGATGGTATCTTACAAGGATGGTGTTTGTTCCAGTTGTGTACTCGAAAAACATCATCGGGACAGTTTTGACAAACGTGCCTCTTAGCACGCCTCGGTTCCTTTGGAGCTTGTGTATAGTGACTTGTGTGGTCCTCTTCCATCTGCATCCTTTTCTGGTTTCAAATATTTTTTAACTTTCATTGATGACTACTCCAAACGCACTTGGGTTTACTTCCTAAAACTTAAGAGTGAAGTATTTAACATGTTCTTGGCCTAAAGGCCCTTGCCGAAAAAAAAATTGGTCATCAAATTATTAAGTTAAGATCTGACAATGGAGGAGAATATGTTAACAACAAGTTCACTACTTTCTGCACTGAATAACGAATCCAACAACAACACACTATTCCATATACACCACAACAAAATGGTGTAGCTGAATGGAAGAATCGAACTATAAAAAAAATGGCTAATTGTATGATCCAATCTAAGGGACTAAGTCTTCAATATTGAGATGAGGCCATAAATTGTGCAAATTACATAGTTAATCGCACACCCACTAAATTTTTACAAGGTATAACACCAGAAGAAGCATGGAGTAAAATTAAACCAGATGTAAGTCACTTTCCTCTGTTTGGTTGTGAAGCATGGGCTCACATTCTGGATGAAAAACAGAAAGCATTGCAGCCTAAAAGTGAAAAGTGCATATTTGTTGGATATTCTGAAGATGTAAAAGGTTATATACTTCTTCAGCCCCATTCACATGATATAATCATTAGAAGAGATGTTAAATTTGATGAAAATATTTTTGGCCTGCAAGCCTAACTTGGAGGGTGTGCCATCTTTGGCCTATGAGCTTGATTCGACAATTGTGCCTTATTCTTCTTCTTCCAACTTCCTTGACAGGTTTCCAACTCCAGTTTCTAATAATGACAATGAGGATGAAAATCCACCTCCTCCTGCTCATGTTCCTCCAATTACACTAGCACCAATACTTCCTCGATGGGCCTATTCAACATGTGAAGCAGCTGGAGATATTGTCGGTGATCCTAGAGATCAACATCGAACACGTTCTTAGTTTCAGTGAGCCTCTTCTCTTTTGGATTAAGTTTCTGAGAATCATGATCCAGAAACTTTTGCAGAAGCATCAGGAAATCCAGATTGGGATATAGCTATGGATGAAGAATATCGTTCCTTAATGGCGAATGATACTTGGGATCTTGTTCCTCTTCCCAAAGGAAGAAAACTTGTCAGATGTAAATGGGTCTACAGAACTAAGTATGCATCATATGGAAGTGTTGAAAGACTTAATGCAAGGTTAGTTGCCAAAGGTTTTTCCCAAGTTGAAGGGATTGATTACAATGAAATCTTTGCTCCTGTCACAAAAATGAATTCCATCCGCCTTGTTCTTTCCCTTGTAGCCTTACATAACTGGGAATTCCATCAAATGGATGTCAATCCTTCCTTTTTACATGGTGATTTATAGGAGGAAATTTACATGGAACAACCTCCTGGATATGTTCAGGATAACTCTAGCCTTGTCTATCTCCTTAAGAAATCCTTATATGGGCTTAAGCAAGCTCCTAGAGCTTGGTATGCCAAAATGGATAGCTTTCTCCTTGACATTGGTTTTTATAGATGCCATTCTGACCCCAATGTCTATACCAAGAAAGTAGAAAACCATCTCATCATACTTGTTCTTTATGTTGATGATCTTATCCTTACTGGTAGTGACCCTAAACTTAGAACCCATGTGAAATCTAGTCTTAAGAAAAATTTTGAAATGTCAGAGTTAGGACATTTGTATTATTTTCTTGGTCTCCAAGTCTTACAAATGAAAGAAGGAATATTTCTTTCCCAGTCTAAGTATGCTTGTGACCTTCTTTGTCGCTTCCACATGGAATATTGTAAACCAGCCCCTTCTCCCTTCTAGTCTAGAGTCAAACTTTTTGCCACTTGTACTTCCCCTAAAGTAGATGCCACCTTGTATCATCAGCTTGTTGGTAGTCTTTTATACTTGACTCATTCCTGTCTTGACCTTTCCTTTGCCATTGGTCGTGTTGCCCGTTATATGCAAACTCCTCATGAAAGTCACTAGAAAGCAGCAAAAAGAATACTTCGATATATTCGAGGTACAATTCAGTTCGGGATTTATTACAATACAGGGGGGAACCCTTGTTGGTTGGTTTCACTGATTCAAATTGGGCCAGCGATCCCGATGATCGAAAGTCTACTGCAAGTTATGTTTTCGGTTTGGGATCTGGACCTGTCACTTGGGCTTGTAAGAAACAACAAGCTCTTTATCTTTCTTCAGTAGAAGCAGAATATCAAGCTGTAGTTAATGCCAGTCATGAAGCTTTATGGCTTCGATAGAGCCTTTCAGAGTTTGGATTCAAGCAGCAGTAGCCTACTCCACTTTGGTGTGACAATCAAACTTCCATCAAGCTTGCCAAAGACCCAGTTCTACATCAACGTAGCAAACACATTGAGCTACACATGCACTTCATCAGAAATCTTGTTCATGATCGTGTTCTTGAAATGCTCTATTGCCCTACAGATGATCAAGTTGCAGACATCTTCACCAAGTCTCTTGCAGAAGCGAAGTTTTCTAAACTTTGATCTATGTTAGGAGTTCAGGAATGTGTCCTTAAGGGGGGATAGGCTCTAATTCCTCCTTCTTTCTCCTAATAGTGTCACTTTTGTAAATCCTTCAATCCTATCCCAAGTTGTTCTTAAGGGGGGGTGTTAGGATATTTAGACACTTAGGAGTTAGTTAAGATCAACTTGTGTAATATATCGATTAGTTAAAGTGTGTTTCTTTAGTATGCATTAGTATGCATTTGTAAATATTCTAATCCAACAGTCACGATATGTTCTAGACATAGAGTGATCCGTTGGTTCAACTTCTCTTAGATCATACCTACCATTGATCTGTGGCTTAACAACCGATTGGTCTGTGATCTCTATTTAAAGAGCATAGAGAGTCCTTGGCTAGTTGATTGATTATGAGAAGCTCATATGTAACTTTATTTATTTAGCATAATAAATTGTTCCAAGTAACTATTTGGCTGGGGCCGTGGACTGTTTCCCTCTCGAGGGTCTTAACCACGTGACAAACATCGGTGTGTTGATATGTTATCTATTCGTGTGAAGCGGTTTCTGAAGGTGCTCAGTCTTTTGGGAGTACCCTATGTACCCAAACACAGATTGTGTACTTATGGTATTATAATCATAATATATGATTCTTTCAAATGTTTTAATTGTACATATCTAAGCTATACAGTAGTAAGATATTATGATTGCATCCTACCATATTTCTATATTCGGTGGTAGTCTGTCTATCTACATATATATATAATCTTCATATTTTTGATATTAGAAGAATATGGTGTGTGTGTATATATATATATTACTCTGTTTAAATATGAAGAAAAATAGACTATTACTAACATGATTAGGAATCCTACCTATATTTAGTTTCGAAATTGCAGACTAGAAAATTAATATAAATAAGGAGTGCATCGATGCATTACTAAATTGATAGTATAGGAAGAATTTGGAAATGGATGATTCATATCCATTTATGTGCAGAATTCGATTTTCAAATAAAACCAGAATTCTTAATCCAAGTATAGACGTCTAATCATAGAATTCCCTAACTACTACTAAGCATTTAATCATAACATAATTAGACTAACTGATACATATGAGGTCCTACATTAACCCCTTCAGATCTAGAATAAAAACATTCTAAAATCATTTTAAAACACAGATTATGAACTTGAAACCAATGCTGGGAAAAAAAGTGGAGATGTTCCTCCCAACCAACTCCCAGAGAAGCCAAGTTACTTGCTCTAGAACCCCAGAGCCTGTTCGAAGACCATAAGAGAGAAATCCTTCAATGCACCATCTCTTGAATTCTCAGATTCAATCCCCATACAATGATAGCTTCCTGCTTCTCATGGACATACTAATATATAGTATTTTGCCTAGGACTTGGACATTTATGAGCCTCCTGCTCTTTACCACTCAACTACGAGTTGTGACCTGATTTTTGGGGATGTTGCCTCCTACATATTAAGTTCTCACTTAGTGGATTCAACCACTTTTCTTTTCCTCTCGTGGGTTAGCAAACACTCTTTAACAACTATATCCACTTTTGTTCCCCCCTTCAACATATTTTATTAAATAAAATGATTTATTACAAAATGTTTTACTTTTGACTTTCTGCCAAAAATAATAAAATAATAAAAATAATAGTTAAAGTATTTTCAGTAGAATTGATAATAAATTATTAATTCTCGATGTATTACAACTTTATTTGTATTTGCATTGCATTTTTGGAGAAAAAAAGAGCAAGGCATAGTCCTCACTTTTGGCAAGTTTTTTCCCCATAGTGGGTTTTTCCAAAGTATATCTTTTGTTATTTTTGTTGATATGTTATTTTTCTTCAGTTATTTTCCTTTCAGTTCTAGTTTATTTACCATTTTGTGGAATTAAGCTAAGATAATGAATTCAGTTATAAGATTCATTGTGATGAACTCTTCCAGTAGAATATCCACAACAATTTATTGATCATAATGGTATAATTTAGAGAAATTTTCTTTTGGTTTTTGTGGGAAATTTGTAGGATCTAGGAGTTGGTGGATTAAAGAAAAAGTGTTAAAATCCTAGCCATGAAGGATGAGTTCAGTAAAGAATCAAGGGGGAGATGGGTGAATATAAACAACGATTGGAAAATATCAAAATACAGGTCACTAATATCTCATGCAATATGTTAGTCCTCATGGTGGCTCTAGAGAGAAAGTGTCGACCTTTTGGTGATTTTGGAGTCTCTAACTTAGAGATTTCATTAGAGGGGAAGTCATAAGGAAAAGGTGATGCAAAATAGGGTCCAATGAAATATCCTAGGAAAGAGAAGCCAATCTACATTGCCATTACCCATTCCCAACCCTTATTTAACATGGAAGTGAAAGTGGATATCAAGCCTTACCAAGTTCGATGATTTAAAGTTGAATCATTGGTTGTGGAAATTGGATGTCTATTTTATTATCCACGCCATAGATGAGGAACATAATATTTCATTTAATTTATTGAAATTATATGGACATGCATTAACCTGGTGGGGAAGCCACACAAAGGCACTTCAGCTAGAGGGTGATTTGCTAATAACTAAGTGGGAGGATTTCAAAACCCTCATAAAGTCCCAATTCTACCCTATCAGGTATGTAGAGGTCTAATGGATTCATTGGCATTACCTTAGGCAAAGGAAAGGGTAGAGTATTCAAGGGTACACCACCGAATTGAAGAAGATGGCTATTATTTTAGGGTTTTCACCTAGGAATCGAGATGTACTCTTCAAGTATCTGGGGGGTCTACACAATAATTTACGGAAGCAAGTGATTCTCTTCAATCCCAAGATAATTGATGAGGGCTATGTGTATGCACAATTCCTAGAGAATATAGGGCATAAGAAAGGACAATCAAGTGGTTCCAAACAGAAAGAGAACCAAGAAACTTCCAAGGAGGGGAAGAAGAAATGGAAAAGAAAAGATAAGAAGACTACAACCAAGGAACATCAGTGCAAGGATCTAAAAAAATATCATAATCTTTGTAACATTTATGGGAACACTAAAGAAAAGTGTTATAAACTACATTAGAAGTTGAAACCTAAGAATTGGATGAAAGATGCCAAGAAGAAGAACCTTCTAGTTGCATATTTGAGCAAACAAGTAGAGAGCAGATCAAATTTGGATGAGAAGATTGTCCGCAATTAAGTGCAGAAGGAGGTGAATCTGAGTATCCGTCATCATAAGGAAGAGAAGGAGATGAAAAGACTCTTCCATATCAAGATATATATCAAGAAAACCAAGGTAGACACTCTATTCGATTTTGGTTCATAGGCCAATATCATAGCAACCAATTTGGTCAACAAGCTTGGGTTGGAGGTTCATGGTCATCCTATCCCTTGTCCATTGAGATAGGTAAAAAAGGATATATCAAGGCCAGGAAACAATTTAAGATCAAATTTGTTATATATTTTATTGATGTAGTACTCCTTCATGTGTGTGGTGTAGTGTTTGGAAGCCCCTACATGTATACAAGGGATGTGGTCTTCATGAGGAGAGAAAAACATACTACCTAATCAAGGATGGGATGTCACTCATCATCAATGCACATAAGGAGAAATCAAATATGTCACTGGTAAGTTCTAACCAATCCAAAAATCTCATTAGTGCAAGTAAGAAATATGATTTTCTTTTCTTAAAAGAGAATCACTTGGGTGATGAATTAGTGAGAGTAAAGGCATCCCTAGAGGGATGTACCAAAGAGGAAAACCATCAGATGGAAGAGTTTCTATAGGCATATAGAGGATTTTTTAGGATTCTAAAAGGATACCACCTAAGAGGGAAGTAGAGCATGAAATACAATTGTTTCCTAACTCCTTATTACCAAATATTGGGGTTGTATAGATAGTCTATTCTAGAAGCAAATGAAGTGAATATGTAGTTGCAATAGTTACTAGAGAAAGGGGTGATTCAACCAAGCACCTCACCTTGTGGGTCACCTATCATCATCGTACCCAAGAAGGATAGAGATTAGCAGATGTGCATTGACTATAGATATTTGAACAAGATTACACTTAAGAATTGATACATTATTCCCATGATTGATGATTTGTTAGACTAGTTGCAATGTTCCAAGTACTTCACCAAGTTGGATCTCAAATTGGGATACCACTATGTACATGCCAAAGAACAAGAAACCTATAATACTTCCTTTAAGATAAGGTAAGGTTTGTATGAATGACTGGCTATGACTTTTAGTTTATGTACCGCATAAACTATATTTATAGGACTGATTTATTGATGTTTTTCACCCATATTCAGATTCATTTTCTATAGTGTATTTGGATGATATATTCATTTATATCTCTACCTAGGAGAAGCACATTTCATATCTCATGTCGGTGTTAGAGTCTAGAGACTCTAAGAAAACATTAGTTGCTGGGTAATATTAAGAAATGTGAGTTCATTCAATAGTCATTGGTGTATTTGGGGTATGTGATCTATGGAGGGGATCTTAATATATACCCCACAAATATGGAGGTCATTATAAAATGACAAGTACCTACTAATGTCACTAAAGTTAGGATAATTTTTAGGGCTACACAATACCTACATAAGTTTATTTCTTCCTTTTAGTAGTAGCTGCACCAGTCCACGCCATAACAACAAGTGGTAATAGTTTCCATTGGGGAAAGAATCAACAGGAATATTTTGTTGAGATAACACAAAATAGTAGTCAAGAAACATGTAACAAACCCAATTCCTTATGAGAATTGGGGTAATTTTTTTTAATTGGTCCACACAAACCCATATGTTAGTACACATGACATGATGGAACATTAGTAAGTTACATTCGTATTCTTTTTTAGAAACCTTTAACCAAACAAACCAAGTACATTAGAACTGATGTCTACATGATATATAGGTCACTGATAAAGTATTAATTCACTTAAGCCTTGTCAGATAACTAAGCTTATCCTTGTAAAGCATCAAGGTGTATGGATACATCTTAACTGTAACAAAACTTACACTAAATTACGATCAATATGTATATAGTTTCCACTATATTGTATCTAAGTGTATGGAAGTAACATACTGGCTACATGTTAACACCTAGTCTCTTTCTCATATGAAATATCATTCAAAATATCAAATGAATACTTATGACATTCAAATTGATAGAAATACACCTTTAATATTAACTTAGTCATTGTTGTTAACCTTAAACTTCATTTCTATCTTGTTTGAATATAAAACCATGAGTCAATCAATTATACTTACCCATCTATACATACACACACATAGGATGTCTAATGAAATCCATTAACCACAACCATGGAAGGACTTAATTGTTCTTCAATAAATAGTTTATCCCGATCTTTAGTATAATCTTCAATGTTATCTATGACTTAGCAAGTAGTAACAACATATCATTTAAATATCTTAGGAGCATGTTATCCCATGTCTAAGCTAATACCCAACTACTTAATTTTATAGTGCATTCACTTTAATATAACTGAACTAAAATAACACTCTTACTTCAATTATTCTTGTAATGAAAACATAGTCACCTTCATATGATTACCTATTATGAATTCATTCTTGAATAATAACTTAACCCATTACAAATATAAACATTACAATTAGACATTTGTTTAGATCTAGTAACATTTACGCAACGTTATTTTATTAACGTAACCAACAATAACAATACCATAATCATAATCGCATGCATTATATTTATTAAAATATTCATGATAGTTTGGTTTAATTATCATGTTAATATGGTCCCTTACATTAATAGCATAAGGGATTCTTTAACTCAACATATATAAAATAATTTACATATATATTAAATCCCTAATTTTTCATCATACAATACTTTAAAGAATTCTTATCATGGAAGAACATTTAATCATTACAATAATTCTTTAAATTCAACACTTTATAAATAAATATAAATGCACATGACAAGGTTGATATTATAATAACTGAGGGGTACTTATCTGAAATTAACGTGGCGATTAGGGACTTGACTTTGATCTTCCTTCCAACCAACTGACTCTCTGTCCGGCAGGTGTTTTCCCGTCGAGAGGACACCCCTGAGCTGAGCAAAATCCACTAGGGAAGGTATCCACTCTCACACATTAACTCTCTCCACAACTAACTTAAGATGGGTTTACAAAAATTTACTCCCAATAAAAGACACATAGAGAGTTTAGTCATATAATAATAAACCTAACTTCATAATCATTAAACTTGATTTCACAGAAAATAACGCTTTAGCACCTAAACACTAAAATCATTTTATGGTTAACTAAAAATTCTACTTTTAATACTAACATACATTAATCTTGAAATATTCAATAATATCAAATCTATGACAACACACTAGTCATAACGAGGTCCCTTGAAAGGACTTTATAACCATGTTAATTCTTCCAACATGGATATTGACTATATGTATATCATATTAAGGTACATTGTTGACTCATATTTCCATTAATTTAAGTTTCCACTACTTTGTGGTAAATAAAATAATTCGTTATAAATAATTATATCTCTTTATAAAGAATTTGTCGTAAACCTAGACCAAGAACCATCCAACACAATCTGTGTGCTTATTGTCGTTGACAAACTTTCCTCGCATCAGTAATTGTTTTCAAATGATAAGGATTTGCAACTTCGTTTGGCCTTTTAGTCCAATAACGCTAAGGTGGATTTTTTGTTTTTTTTTTTAATGGTTGAATAATGGGCAGGGTCGACTCTCCCATAAAGACCTCCCTCTTTCAGTTTATAAGGATAATTAAAATAAATAATAACAAAAAGTAACCCAAGCCTTTAAGTACAGTGGTAAGACCAACGGGCCACACCCTTTTAATCTAAGAGAACACAACTAAATCCATCCCATAGAGGCCATCCTTTCCATTGGAAAAAATGATATGTATAGTTTATATATGGATTCAGTTTTTATAATGCATAGCACAATCACCGTTCCTACAAAAGGATTCGCCAATACTTTCCTAACTAAACAATATTTTTGAAGAGATATATACTTATATCCAACAACAACTTTCTAAGAGTATATCCAATAGTCCGCAAGCCAAATATACCGGTAACTTGTGACCTGGCAGAGGCCAATATGTTTCGAAGCTCACTGAGGTGAGCCTCTATCCTAGAGGTCACCTACCCTTCGAACCTTGTCACAACGGGCCAATAAACAACCTCACCCCTCCAAATGAAAAAAAACTATATTAAACTTATCGAACATTCAAATAACACAGACTTATCTTTTCAATGTTAAGTTACATAGTAAACTTCAGAGTTGGTTCTTCTCATGGATCGATGCCACAACCGTCCCGTAGAGTTCAATCCCCTTCCATTTTTCCCGTGGGAGTCCTTGTGTGTGGAGTTAAGATCTCCCCTCCTTAATCGACTGCCCCTCCTTTTACAAACCAAAGGCTAATCTTCCTTCGTGGAGAGAGCCCTAAGTGTTTTCTTCACCGTTACAATGTATGTTTAACTCTCGCTAATATGTTTATTTCTTTAGAAGGCGTATTTTCCTTCATTGAAACAAATTTCATATACACGTGTATAAACTTTGTTTAAAAATAATTTTTTTCCAAATCTATTTTATCATGTATCTATTTTATCAAGGTAATAACATTATCTTTCCATTACCTTGTATTTAAAATGATTATTTTTACAATCTCTTAATTTAAGAAGATGTTGGTTGTGGAGCTTGATCTTCCAGATTCATAGATGTTACTTCAATCATGTTTGGATCTCAACATCTAACGGGGGTGTGTGGGGAGATTTCCCCTCCACTATAGTCGTCATGGTGGGGGGGGGGCGACTAGTTTGGGAGCCCCCCTTGGAGGGGTTCGGGGGCAGTGCACCAATAGCGAAAATTTAGGAAAAAATGTTGTAATTTCAGAGTCACGAGTTGGTCAATAATAGGTGATTGATGGGACCATGGTATTTGGGCAACCCATGGTATTCCCTTTATAAAAGGAAGGCACTGTAATAGGGATATGTAATGTATTGTAACATTGTAAACAATCTATGTGATTGTAAGAGAGAGACAATGAGAGTGTGAAGAGGAAGTGCAACGGGGTTGTTGTAGGTTGTATCCTTTCTTTTTGTTGGATGGTATAATAATAAAGGACTGACGATTTGTGGAGAACCTCCTGTAATAAACAATGAGAATGCACGATATAACAGAAATTATGGATCACAGAAGAGATTTTATTAATCGCAAGCCACTTCAAGGGGGAAACCTCCTTTGAGCAAACTCAATACAAAATAACTCTTCCATGCTTTCATTAGCCTCAACACATACTTATATACTAAGTCTAATCTAAACAACTATTACTCCCCATGAATGTGGGATAATGCAACATATTAACTAGATGACTTAACAACTATTACTTACTCCCCATGAATGTGGGATAATACAACATACTAATGGGACGACTTACAAAGCATACGCGTCTCACAAAATATACTGACAAAATAAATAAGGGGCATTAGGAGAATTTTGAGGTAAAAAATAGGCCTCAAAACAAAATAATGTACTATCAAAATCCACTTTAAAAGAACCAATCACATTCTAGAGGATGACATCATTTATAATAATTGAGGTGACATCGATTGAGTTAAGGATGCTTATATGTCAAATGGTAAATAGTGAGTGAAAACTCATAATTAATTATATCAATGTTGTAAGTAAAATACTCATTATGAAAATATTACTCATAAATTATTTTTAGATATAATATAAATATACTAAAGTACTCTTAAAGTACTTAGAAAGAAAAGTACTATTTATATTTCAATATAAAACAAATTACAAATACCAAAAAACTAAATTGTCTACTCAAGAGTAAAATACCATTTAAATTTAAATGTAATTACATTTTTATATTTTAATATAAAATAAATTATAAATACCAAAAAGTAAATTGTCTACTCAAGAGTAAAATTATGTAATTACTTTTTTAATATTTAAAATATATATGTCAAACATTTATTTAATTTTATAATAAAAACAATTTGATGATTAATAGTTTTTGTTTTTTAAATACTTACTATTAATAATCTATTATAATTAAGATTTAAATATAAAATATATATTTATTTATTTTATAAAAATAAAATATTATATTATAATAAATTACTATATATATTCTCATCTGGTTGAATTTTAATATGAATGACATTTTTTTTTGAAATTTATGTATTATTCAAGGTTTATATTTTATTATCAAATTTTTACTTTTGAAACACCTGTATCTATACCAACATAAATTAAACACGTCCATTCAAGTTACAAAACCAAATACATACATAAAACCTTAATGTGGTAATTTGAATGAACTATTATATCATAATAAGATATTATATTATTAAAAAATTTATTACATATAATAATAATGTTTATTACATATAATTTTATTTGCTTAATATTACAACTTTTTCGTGATAGAAATTTATGTACTATTCATTCATCTCAATATTAACATTTTAAAAAAAAAATTATTTAATGATGTTATTAATTATTACATTAAAAACGATATGCGATATACATAATATATATCATAAGAAACTATTAAAAATGAGTTTACACATGTTTTTGAAGGTGTATTGAAAAGATGAAAAAACAATTTAAAAAATGTGTTTTTTCTTTTTAATTTATAGTTTTATATTTATATTTTAAAATTAATTTTTATTTTTAATATATATATAGGAAATGACAATTTATTCATTTAAATTTAACTTTATGTTTAAAATTCAAAATTATAAATACATGGTTTAAAAACATATTTTGAATATTAAAAAAGAACTTATGTTTCAAAATTCAAAATTAATATATTTTATTTTATGAGTATATTACTTTATAAGTACATTCATCATATTATATTTAAAAGTAATTTATGTACTCAAAAGTACTTTACTTTTAGTCATATCAAAGATGATTTTTTTATTGGTTTTATTTTATACATATTTTCAATTTAACTTAACCATAGTTGCATTGGTTATAGTGTAAGAGATGAGTTGTAAATATACCTTCCCCATAAAATGCCTAACTCATAATATTTTATTATATCTCTTATGAGGCCCATTTTAAACCTCAAAATTCCCCTAATGCTCCCTCTTAGAAAAAACTTTGTCCTCAAAGCTTTAGATTTGGAAACTGCTGTTGAATCTGAAGGACCGTGTCCCATGTAGCATCCTCTGGTTGCATGCCATGCCACTGAATTAAGACCTCTATTATGGACTAAGAACGAAGCTGACGAGTGCGCTTATTGAGGATGGCTTCCGGTTCCAAAATGATGGATCCTTCCGTATCTAGCTCTGGTAAAATAGTTTGTGTTCTGATGTTGGTGCCAATCACTTTCTTGAGACAAGAAACATGAAAGACTGGGTGAATGAATGAAGGAGGAGGAAGTTCCAATTTATAAACAACAGACCCAATCTTCTGAAGAACTTTATATGACCCACAGAACTTTGGAGCCAGCTTCTGATGCCCTTTGAGTTTTAGGGAGGATTGCTTATAAGGCTACAGATGAAGAAAAACCATATCACCGACTTGAAAGGTGCGCTCAGAAAGATGTTGATCGGCTTGCTACTTCATGCAATTTCTTTCCATGTGAAGATTCTCCTGTAGAATGTGAAGAATCTGATCGCGGTTTTAAAGAACCATGTCAACTACTTGAACTGGTGAACTTTAGGCGGTGTATGGAAGGAGCACTGGGGGTGGCTACCCATAAATGGCTTCATATGGAGTCATTTGAGATGTAGTATGGTAGGAAGTATTGCACCACCATTCAGCGAGAGGGAGCCACTTTTCCCATTGATGTTGTTGTTCAGAGGTGAAGCAACAAAGATAAGTTTCCAAGCATTTATTGGTGACTACAGTCTGACCATCTGTTTGTGGGTGATATCCTGAACGCATTTTCAGTTTGGTTCCAGTGAGGCGAAAGAGTTCGGTCCAAAAATGACTTATGAAAGTTACATCGCTGTCTGAGACAATGGAAGAAGGGATGCCATGAAGACGGAATATTTGGTCCATGAAAATTTGTGCAACTGAGGAGGCAGTAGATGGATGGCTGAGAGCACAAAAATGACTATATTTGTAGAGCCAATTAATCATAACAAAGATTACGGTCTTCCCTCCATATTTAGGGATCCATTCAATGAAATCCATCTAAATATCTGTCCAAATCCTTGTAGGGATGGGAAAGGGTTCGAGCAAGCTGCGGAGGAGTGTAGTTTCACCCTTGTGGCGCTGGCAGGTAACACGTTCGGAAACCATCTGTTGAATTTCCCATTTCATTCCCTTCCAAAAGAAGTTACGTCATGCCCGTTCATACATTTTGAGGAACCCAGAGTGCTCTGCCACTTAAGAACCATGGAGTTCATAGAAGACAGCCTGGTGAAGATCTGTGCTCTGGGGAAGCACCATGAGACCCTTGTATCTCAGAGAATAACCATCCCAAGAGTAATGCAGTATAAGAGAAGGATTACTGGCCAACTTTTGGATGATTTCAGATAAGGAAGAGTCATTGACATAGCCTTGCTGAACATATTGTAACCAATTTGGAATAGGCATAGAAATAGTTGAAAGAGAAGCATGTTCATCAAATGTGCGGGAAAGAGAATCCGCCACAAGATTGTCCTTACCCTTCTTGTAAGTGATCTCATAGTCATAACCCATGAGTTTGCTAACCCATTTTTGTTGTGTTGGGGATGAGACTCGTTGTTCCAGGAAATATTTTAGACTCTGGTGATCAGTCTTGATGCAGAAATGATACCCTAAGAGGTATGGACACCACTTCTGTACGACATGCAAAATAGCCATAATTTCCTTCTCATATGTAGAGGTGGCTAAATTCTTACCAGATAGGGATTTGCTGGTGAATGCAATGGGATGTTCGTCTTGGAGGAGGACAGCACCAAGTCCATTGTCGCAATCATCACTCTCAATAGTGAAGGGCTTGGAAAAATCAGGCATAGCTAGAACAGGTGTGGTACACATAGCTTGTTTCAGTTTCTCAAATGCACACTCAGTAGCAGGTGTCCATGAAAAAGCATAATTTTTTAGTAGAGCTGTTAATGGAGCTGCAATATTCCCATAATCCTTAACAAACTTGCGGTAGTAGCCAGTAAGTCCGAAAAACCCACGAAGGCTCTTCAAGGTCTAAGGATGTGGCCAATTTTTCATGGCATCTATTTTGGCAGGATCGACATGAACCCCTTGAGCTGAAACCTGAGATACTCTACTTCCTTCTTCCCAAAAACACATTTAGATTGCTTGGCATAGAGATGATCATCACAGAAAAGTTGTAGTACAAGATCCGGATGTTGGAGCTGCTCAGCCCATGTTTTACTATATATGAGGATATCATCAAAGAAGACCAGAATGAAGTTTCACAAGTAGGGTCGAAATATTTTATTCATCGATGCCTGGAATGTGGAAGGAGCATTTGTGAGGCCAAATGGCATGACCAAAAATTCATAATAGCCATCATGTGTACGGAAAGGTGTTTTAGGGATATCATCCGCATGGACCCAAATTTGGTGATACCTAGAACGAAGATCCAACTTGGAGAAAACATGAGCATCATGGAGCTCATCCAGAAGCTCATCAACAATGGGAATTGGAAAATTATTCCTGATTGTGATTTGATTAAGTGCTTGAAAGTCGATGCAAAGGTGCCATGACCCATATTTTTTCCAGACTAGAAGGGCTGGTGAAGAGAAGGAACTAGTGCTAGGGCGAATAACACCTTGCTTCAATAAGTCGCAAACAAGCATCTCAATTTCTGTCTTGTGGTGAAACGGGGAGCGATAGGGCTTGATGTTGGGAGGGGTGCTTCCAGGAAGGAGCGAAATACGATGGTCCTCGGGTTGGGAAGGTGGCAATTCCACTAGCTCAACAAACACATATGCATAGTGATCCAAAATTTGTTGGAGATCCAATGGAGTAGTTGAGACTGTTGAAGGTTGCATCTAAATGAAATGGAGCTGAGCGATGACACCATGTGAACTTTTCTTAAGAAGCTTTTCCATTCGATGCCAACTGATGAGGCTAAGAGACCCTGGTTGTAATCCCCACAACATGTGTTTGTTACCATTTATTGAAAACTGCATCCAAAGTTCAGCAAAATCCCATAAAATGTGTCCAAGTGTGCATAACCATTGAGCTCCCAAAATCACATCACATCCGTCTGAGGGCAAGGAAAACATGTCAGAGCGCAAGTTATAATCCTCCATAGATATGTGCACATTACGACACTTCCTTTTGCAAGGTAAGGTGCCCCCATTGGAAATCATGACTTCAAAGCTAGAGCAAGGATGGACAAAACAATCAGCCTGTTTGGTGATCCTCGGGTCAATGAAGTTGTAAGTGCTACTAGAATCAATGAGTATTGTAAGAGGGAGTTTTTTCAAGAACCCTCTGACCCGCATGGTTTGTGGAGTGGTGACTTCGGATAAGGCATGGAGAGATATCTCTGGTTAGTCGTTTGGACCAGGAAGTTGTTGAATGTTACCATCATCATCTGCTAGATCCCGAGCATCATAAAAAATTTCAGGTGCGGGTGGAGAATCCACATCCAAGAGATAGAGTTTTTTCTCAACATATCTATGTCGCTGGGTAAATTTCTCATCACAATTATAACAAATCCCTTTTTCCTGACGTTCCTGCATCTCTGCTTCAGACAAATGCTTGATAGGAATGGTTCTAGGAGCTGGCGGATTTTGGCTTCTTTGGGGGACCATAAGTTTGAATGGAACAAGAGTGGATTTGGAGCGTTGTTGAGCCCCGATCTTGTCCTCTGCTAGCTTAGCCAACCTTAGGGCTTCCATCATTGTGTTTGGGCAGAACATTTTAACCTCAGATCGTATTGCATCCTTCAGACCACTGATAAAACAAATCAAGAAGAATGCATAAGGAAATCCATCGATGTGATTGGCCAGTTTCTCAAATTCTGTTTGATACTCCCGCATAGTGCTAGATTGGCGAAGTTGGGTGAGTGCTCCCGTGAAGTCATCAAAAGCACTAGGGCCAAATCATTGCAAAAGGAGTTGGGAAAAATATGTCCAGTTTGGCTCTGCATGAGCCTTGATGTACCAACGGAACCATTGAAGGGCTTCATGTTCCAAATGAAAGGATGCAAGTGGGACTTTATTGACATCAAAAGTGTTATGCAGACTGAAATATTGTTCTTCCTTATAAATCCATCTAGTAGGATCATCACCAATGAAGTGAGGAAAATCCAGCTTCGGCCCGCGAAAGTTGCTAGACGATGAGAACCCAGTGTCTGCAGAATACTCAGGCTAGCGATGGTTGTTCATGGGTGAATGTTGAAGATGGAGCCCGAGAAATTTTTGATCTAGATCCTCGAGTTTGGACTTGATGGCGGCAAGTTCTTCTTCCATTTGTTTATTTGCTTCGGCGCAGGTGAAAACCATAAGCAGTGTTTTTTTTTATTTTATTTTATTTTTATTTTCAGGTAATGGGTAGAAAAACAAAAATGCAAAGGGTTTTAGAAAAGGAGGATTTTGATTCAGGAAAAATTCGGGGGGGTAATTGGGGTTTTACGGGGTTTTGGACACTTTCTCAAGGACAAGAAGCATAAAATGCGAATTTCAGAGGTGGGATGAAGGAATTGGAAAATTTTCCAGAGAGGGACAATGGAGTAGAAATGTAAAATGAACACCGTGGAAAAATTTGAAGGCGAATGGGTGAGAATTAGAGAAGTTACGACAAACCCTAAAAATCGACAAATGTGGAATTTCAGGCTTCAGGAAGTGAAATTGGGGATAGGGTCCTCAAGGAAGGAATATGCAGAATGGTATTACGGGGCTTATAGTGAAGTTTCAAGGGAAATGGAGCTAAATCAAAGAAGATATGGCTAAAAAACAGAACTATTATTATTATTTTTGAACAGATGATTTGTGGTGGTGCTAGAAAGCTGTGCTTTATCAACTTGAAATGGAGGAAATGATTTGTGATGATTCTGGAATTCTACGCGTCATCAACTATAAATAAATATGGACCCTAGGTATATTATGCTTCGTAAAGGTTCACGGGAGTCACTCGGACACCAAGGCTGTATGACGGCTTGCATATTGAGGTAGAACACCTCACTCCATGGCGCAGGTAAAACTGCTAACCGCTTGGCCACAAACGACAGCTCTTTGGTTTTCCTCATGGATGGGAATCTAGTCAATCTGGTGGGGGTCATTTCACTTTTCGCTTGGCAGGTCCTCTTAATGGCCAGCTACTTCGGGGTTCCTGTGGTACTCCTCACAATGAGTGTTAGGGCTATGCCCAAGTACTTCCAACAATTAAGAGGATAGGGTTTATTCCCTGATCTGAATGAAAAATATTGTTGCAAGAAGAAGAACAACTATAAGGATCACAACGCTAGGAAGCACTGCAAGAATTTTTTTTTCTAGAAATTCCACCCAACGAGTCCAAGAAAGTGCTCTGATATCAGATGTGGAGAACCTATTGCAATAAACAATGAGAATGCACGATATAATAGAAATTATGGATCATAGAAGAGATTTTATTAATTGCAGGCCACTTCAAGGGGGAAACCTCCTTTGAGCAAGCTCAATACAAAATAACTCTTCCATGCTTTCATTAGCCTCAACACATACTTATATACTAAGTCTAATCTAAACAACTATTACTCCCCATGAATGTGGGATAATGCAACATATTAACTGAGTGACTTAACAACTGTTACTTACTTTCCATGAATGTGGGATAATACAACATACTAATGGGACGACTTACAAAGCATATGCGTATGACAAAATATACTAACAAAATAAAGAGGGGGTTTGACACGGGTTCTTAAAACGATTTATGTGTGGATCTATCCCATCTTGGGTGAACCATGTTATATCTATGTCTCTCTTTTAATGTGTTTAAGATTTGCATCTTGTTTAATTATTTAATTGTATAATTGTTATTGCTTTGTGATCTTGTTTTTCTAACAAGAAGACTTATGAAGTTGTATGGGTAACCCTTAGTGTTTCTTGTAGTATTTAAGGTTAGTTAGACAATAAAATTTAGAAGTATCCAGTAATAAGTCTTTCACTCAAAGATAACAAGACCATAAAAAATTTGTTATTTTCTAGTCGGTAATTTGAAATTTGGCCCACTTAATACCTATCTAGACTTAGGATGGCACTTAAGGGGCTTATGCCCATAAGAAATTTTACTTGTTTTCCAAGTTCCCATAGAACTAATATGACACTCGTCATATATAGATAAATTCTCATGGCTACCTAGCATTCTCCATATCCCTAGTGGATTCATGCCCCCAATCATTTAGTCAATTCAAATCCCTTAGTCTCCTAAGTCAACATATAAAATCACAACTTATGAAAAAGATATAAACATTACTTACAATGTTTTACTGGTGAGACCATAATATTTAACTACTTGCCAAGGTATGGCATATTGTACGTTTTACATTTACCTTGTATCTTTCGCTACTGAAGAATCAGAGTAGCAGTGAGGAAGTTGTGCACCCGTTTTTGTATTGTCTAAGTTGCAGAATCCTTTCAAATTAGAGACAAATGCAAGTGTGTATGCCATAGGAGAAGTTTTGATGCAAGGAGGTAAGTCAGTATGTTATCATTTTAAAATGTTTCATGGGGAGGTATTGAACTATCGTACCTATGATAAGGAATTATATGGGCCATGGCTGAAGATGTTAAGAAGTGGAAGCACTGTGTAATGGGAAAGGAAACAATTATCCACACATACCACCAACCGCTATAGTGCTTACAAGCACATAGAAGGATACAACAAAATCGACATTACAAACTAATAAAAATGTTCTTTCAAGGCCACCCACATAAAAAATTACAACTGTGGGGACTCATCCACATGGAACCTTTTACCCATGATGTATACAAAGAGGGATACACAGAATATGATGACTTCATGGAGGTGTTTCAACAACTATTGGACCAATTTCATGTAGAATAAGGTGATAATAAGGTTGACCATCATCTCCAGAATGGTTTACTCTACAATCTAAATAAGCTATACATCCCCAAAGGTAAAATATTGGATCTTATCAAATAGGTTCCCACCTCCAAATTTGTAGTGAATTTTGGTGCTAGGAAGATTGTTTCTAACTTACAAAGATATGTGTATTGACCCATAATTTAATAAGATGTGATATATTAGAGGATGCATAATTTTTTTGTACTAACAAACCCAATAATAAAAAGAAATATCTATACCATCCCTTACCTACACCCACTCCAACTTGGGAAATCATTTCCATGGATTTTTTGGGTGGGTTACCAATCACTAGGAAGGGACATGATTATTTATTTGTCATAGTTGACATATTTAGTAGATGCACATTCTTATGCCTTGTAAAAATATCATCAAAGGAAAATAAGTAGTGCACATGTTCTTTAAATAGGTTTGGGATAACAAGGAGCATCATCTCAGATAGGGATACCATATTTCTTAGTTCCTTTCGGAATACACTTTGGGTGGACACTAAGTTGAAGAGATCTATAACATTCCATCCATAGACAGATGGGAAGAAAAAACCAATCAACAATACTTTGGCACATCTTTTGATGGGTTACAATCAAAAGAATTTAAAGAATTGGGATGAAAATTTGATATAGATTCAATCCTCTTATAATAGAGAAATCCACACTTCCATCGGCAGGTCCCCTTATGAAACATATTTTGGATATTTTCTACCTTCACCTCTTGATGTTGTATATGGATAGTAATGGGGAGTTAGGGAAGACACTATAGGTGAAGCATTAAGAGATGAAAAATTCATTGATAAGATCAAGAAAATAGATTTGCAAGTACATGAGACATTAAAGAAGTCATAGGAAAAGTACAAGTTCATACATGACCAACACAAGATTGAGAAATTATTCAAAGTGGGGAATAGAGTTTTGTTGCAATTGAATAAGGAAAGGCTATAAGGTCCTAGTAAGAAGATAAAGGCTATGCAATATGGCCCTTTTAGGTATTGGAGAATATGGGAGATAATGCCTATAGACTCAATCTACACCCATAGATGTGCATTTACTTAGTGGTCAATATGGAGATTTTGAAATTCTATGAGCCTTCCATGTTATATTAGAAGGCCAAGCAGGTCCTTCCTACCATAGAGGACTTAACACCTAAAGCTCAAGCAGAGTAGGAAAAAGACACGGTTTTGGAGAAGAAGTACATAACTACTTGACAAGGGTAGTATGACATTTGGTAGATTGGGTTGAAAGGACAACATCTAAGAAAGGATAAATGGTACTTCAAGGATAAGATAGAGGAAAAATTTCCTCACCTCATTTAGTAAAATATTTTGGGTAGCAAAGGTCTCCCAAAATGGGAAGGTAAGACCCAAATTGGATCAATGTATAAATTTTCATCTATCTTGTTGCTTTTTGGGTAAAACAATTAGATGAATTGGCTTGTAGGGCCCATTTTAGGGGCACATCTTACATTGTATATTTGGAATCTAGAAACTTATAAGGATCATTTGAGAGATTAAATGATGTTTTTTTGGATCAAAAGTTTGTGAGCATCGCTCACAATCTATTGATGCTACTATACACTTTGATACCTTTTGAATAATGTAAAAATAACCTCAATTGGAGTCTATATGAGGAAGTTATGCCTCTCGCAAGTTGACCTATCTAGTTGACCACCATGGTACTGAGTGGATTCCACGTCAGATCTCGTTACCCACACATGTGGAGCTAGTCATATATGGAATTTCAAGAAAATTCTATAGGGTCTAAAGAACTAACCGTGATTGGGAGTTGAATCATTGACAAACCCAAAAACTAACCCTAGACAACTATTAGGCTATCTTAAATACCAGGTCATTAGGAGGAAAAGGGGTTCCATTTAGAGCATAATAATGGAAATAGGAGATCACATTGTAGTAGTCATGAATGCCATTGTGTTAGAGGTAAATCTAAAGTGAGTGCCATTTTTTTTGTATTTTCATGGAATTTTAGGAGAAGAAAAGAGCAAGCCATAATCCTCACCCTTGGATAGGTTTTTCCCCATGGTGGGTTATAATAGGGTATATCTTGTGTTATTTGTATGGATGTGCTATTTTATCTAGTTATTTTCCTTTCAATTCTATTTTATTTACCATTATGTGGAATTAAGATATTAACATAATGAATTAAGTTATAAGATCCTTTGCGATGAACGTTTTTAGTGAAATATCCATGGTAGTTTATAGCTCAAGAAATGATTCATGCTTTGAGTAGCCAATAGTTAAAATGGTTTTGAATATATGTCGTGTCTAAATGTGAAGATTATAAAATTTGAAGATCAAGCCATTGGCTTAGTTGATAGTTTTGTTAGTTTATTATCTTATGTTAGTAGTTTCTTTGGATGTTATCTTTTGGGATCAATATAAAAACTGTAATAAATGTCACATTCTGCAAATGAGGTTTTTGAGTAGGAACTATGGTGAGAATATGCTACTAGGTGATGTGTCCTATTCAGATATTGGAAGTGAATGGAATAATGACCTATTTGATATAGTTTTTATGTGTTTTCTTTATATGGATGGTGTTTACTTTCTATTAGTTTTAACTTATCTTGTAATGAATGGAATTACATGTTAAGCTAAAAGAGAATAGAGGACATGGATGTAGTGTTAATGTGTTGAATGGTAGTATAGTTATGGTTGCACCTTTTTTAATGTTCTTATATTGTCTTAGATTTTATAAATGAGACTTGCATGAGATATTCCTTATATAAATGGATCGATACTTTGATTCTAGAACATATTTCCTTTATTGGAAACCTAAGTGGACCATGTTTGCATTTCGAGCCAACAAATAGGTTAGTTGCAAGAACTAACTATGTCATATGAAACACTTATTAAGTATGAGGGAGTGACTCACAAAGAATATTTACAAGATTGGTTCAGCAAATAAGTTGAATTTTTGTGAATCGTGAAACCCTATTGGTTCGGTGAAAAGCATATTAATTTAAGGACTGTTTTCGCTTTGATAAAATCAAAAATATTTTTTGGATGGACTTGACATAAATCTTGTATGAGTGCTTACAAGGGAGGTTGGAGAAATAAATCCCCACTTGGTGAATATTTTCTTGATGAAAGAGGAGACATTGTCCTTTATCTTAGAAGGGATGGAAGCATAAAACCCTAAAGTGAGGAGGGATATAAGATGATATTGATAAGGATGAAGGTTTAAAGGAATAATGCACCATGGAGGACTATTAAGCTAGATAACAAGAGGAACATACCCTGATATGTGTTGCAATACCTGACTCATGGTGGTTGGAAAATATGAGACTAATAATGGATTGGGGTGAGATGCCGCAGAAGGAGATGGGTAATGAGTTGAAATCAAGGGAACTTGAAAAATTTAGGAGGATAGGGGAAGAGGTTAGCCTATGGTTGAAGGAAAGAGGATTGGTGATGGGGGATATACCAACTAAGTGGGAAAATAGAAGAGTGAAATAGGATTTGGTGGACATATTGGAGGCATCCTATGTAATAGTGTGGGGAAATGGTTCAAAGTATCGTAGTAGAAGATCATATTTAAGGGAAAGTTTGATGGGCCATCAAATGAGGAAATGAATAGATAATCACATCCTAATGAATCATTGATGGATGTGTTAGATTGCTTGGAAAAAGGAAAATAAATGAAACATACATAGTACATCCAGATGGTAACAAAACTATCCTAATCCATACTATGCCCATTGTGCATTCTAATCTAAGCAAGGAAACTATTGTTGATTTTGTTCTCTGATTTAGCGACAATGTTACAAACAAAATAATGTATAAATATATGAATAAACAAATAATGAAATAATAAAACAAAAGTAATTAAACAAATATGAAATAAATTTGATATGTAATTAATTGAAAAGATAGAGATGTAACTTTCCATTGAAAATGCACATAAGACCATATTTAAATGGTACATCAAATAGTAATGTATTCATCTCATTAATTCATATTCAATATTATTTATTCTTTCCAAATGGAGTTATTTTCTATTGGTTGAGAATATCCAGATATAGATATTACATTGGTATCAGAGTGAATCTGATTCAGCTTGTGGCCGAAATTGTCAAGGTTTCCTTGAATTTAGGTCTTTGACCTCATAGTGGCTTTTTGCCATCCATATTTAGAGTTTTTCTGGTAAAAAGAAGTTTTTGACCAAAAATTGGACTTGGTCATTCAAATTTCTTTGACTAACTATTTATTCCACTCCAAATATGAAGAAGAGTCCACAAAGTAAGAAAAAAATATTACAAAGAAGAAATAGGAAAAAGAATTATCTGCAAGAGAAAGAAAAAGAAAAAGAAAAAGAAAAAAAATCAAAGAATAGAATTCATAAAACCACACATGGTTTTATGAAATAGCCCATGGTTTCACTTACTATATTTAAATTATAAAGTTGTTTGTTAAGGTATGCTTTGTGGACAAAGCATCCTGAACCAGAATTCAATGTAACAAACTATATAATATATAAAAATATCAATAAACAAATAATTAAATAATTAAAAAAATTTAAACAAATATGAAATAAATTTGATATGTAATTAATCGAAAAGATAGAGATGCACCTTTCCATTGAAAAGGAACATAAGACCATATTTAAATGGTCCATCAAATTTTAATGTAATCATATCTCATTAAGTCATATTCAATATTATTTATTCTTTCCAATTGGAGATATTTTCTATTGTTGAGAATATATGGATACAGATGTTATAGGAACAATCTAGCATTCCAAATAAATCAAGAGGACATGTGATTATAATGGAACTCAATTGAATTCCAATGAAATTTTGTTTAGTCCTAACAATACTAATATTTAAAACCTAATGAGCCAACCATGATTGCAAGGTTTTATTATTATCTATACATGGGTCAAAAACATTACTAGAATACAAGTTTGTTCTTTTCTTGGAATCCCTAAGTTTATAGGAAAGGGTTACAATGATGCAGACCAACATTGGTTTCTATGTGAAACCATTTTGATTGCAAAAAATATGACAACCTCTAGTACGTAGTTGGTTGAAAATCAAACAACATCATGTTGTGATGCATTGTAATAATACATGAAGTATGCACAAAATACCCCTATGTTTCTATGAGAACCTTCAATGGAGTAAGTAAAGACTAAATTGTGGTGTTGTACCAAGATTAAAGATATCAAAAAATTTGTAATGGGGATTTCCTTAGAGTATGATATATGATTTCAAGACATACATGAATATGATGGCATATTAGGTTCATGGTACCCAACGTAAGGAATGCTTTATAGAGGTAATCCTACCTATAGTAAAGATTCCCATAATGCATAAGAGGTGGGATTCACAATGGGATTACTGGGAAAAATCCATGAGAATTAAGTCGATGGTTGGGTATCAAAGGGTTCCTATAAATACTTAAATGACACCTACTTCTACCTCTAGTGGAAACCCATGTATATACCAAGTTCCACCCAACTATTTGGATTGAGTAAGAAAATTCAAGAATTGATCATAACTAAGACTATATAAGAGTAAGTGTGATGAACAATGTAAAAAAATGAGGTAATTTTGAATAATGATTTCCCCACCCGTAGAGGCGGGGTTTCACCTATACCTACTTTGTGACCATTTACAATGAGGCCTTTGAAATACTATTATGATATTTGTAATACTTATAGTCATCCTTTGTAGATGTGTCCATCCTTCAAATATTGTCATATACCTATATGTACTATGTTATATGATGTCTATTAGTCTAATGATAATAGTACTAAGAATGGTAAAGAATAAAATATTTGGTTGAATGATTCAAGAATACCTCCTTCAAAGTGGATGAGAACAACTAAAATAAAGTTATTGGAGATCACAACTAATTAGGAGGGTACCAAGACATTGAAGGTGGAGGAAAATGATGTCCACTTTAATGCTATAATTGGAATGAGATGAATCATATTTGAAAGAATCCCCCTATCTAAGGATCGTTGATTGTACAACATCAAGAGTCATTATCCAGACTTGTGAGTAATATCAAGTCAGACTTGTGAGTCATATCAAGTCCTATGTATCCTCATATGATTGAGGTGGTGATGTTCTATTGTAAAGCTTGTGAGTAATATCAAGCAGAGTCTTGTGAGTAATACCAATACTAGACTTGTGAGTAATATCAAGTCAAGTGTTCTCATAGAAGGTATCCTATGAGAATAGATCTCCAATTTTGGAGATGATCTTGTGTTGTATCAATACTGAAGTCTTGTGCTGTAACAAGACTATGGACCTCCATTTGTTGAGGTGGTTATACTATGTGATATATTTCTAGTCATGGTCACTGAGTGCTATAAGTGTCCTTTAGGGATTAGCTACCCCTACAATGAATTACTTTAGTAAATGACTATATGACTCGGAGTAATATATATGATCATGAGTATGTATGTAATAATTATTTTGAGTATGATATGATAATATGGATAAATAATGCACATATGGACCATGCATTAATTATTTAATGATAATGAGATAAAGCATAGAAAAAGTGAATTCAAATTTCCCATTCAAATATTTGAGTGAACTCAAGTTATAAAGATTCAGTAAAATATGAATGTGTTGATCAATGCCTCAGTCAAAGCATCAATTGAACTATTAATGAATGTAATTAGTTAAGTAAAGAAGAAAATAATGTTCATCAATCAACATGTATAATTTAACTAAAGAGATCCATGAAAAAGTTAATAATATAAATTTTGCATGAATGGAACTAAGAGTGGAGCACTGATGACACTTAAGTTGGCTTGTTAACTAAGTTATCTATATCCAGTTAAAGATTGAGTTCAATTCAAATTTAGTTCAAGTAAGTTAACATTTAGTTTAATTGAGTTCAAGACAGTGAACATTTAGTTAAAGCTATTCGAGGAAAGGAAGGGCACTGATGTTTGCATATAGGGACTTCTAGTTAGATCCTCCTTGTGACTGCACTACGTGTTTCTCTCAGTGTGTTTACTGATCCTCCTATGCATTAACTTCTGCATGCTAGTATTTTTGGCTTGTTTAGTAATATGATAAACATATGACAAGTTCAATACAGTCACATACAAATATTTTTGCAAGGTTACATTAGATCTATATTCTCTACTGCTGAGGTGATATATTTTATCGATAAATATGCTTATGTGTTGTAAGCCATTCTCTGCAAATCTATCTATCACACTGAAACAATTTCTGGGTTTTTCATCCTATATGTCTGGAGGGTTTTTCCAGGGTATATATTTCCTCTCCTGGTTGATTGATTTATATGGATGATTTATGGAGCTGATTTATTTATGATATTCATATGTGACTGATATGAATATTCATATGTGGCTGATATAAATATTCATATGCAGTTTATTTATGAAATTCATAAGTGCTGAAATTGTTTGATAAAAGTTTTAAATTTCAAGCATCTTCGATTTTACTCAAACAACAACATGGTATCAGATCATAGGGAATGAAAGAGATTAGTTTTGTGTAGCACGATAAGCCTACATAGATATTGAAGTGTTGAACAAAATATTGCATCCATGACATCAATCTCTGTTCAATCGGAAGACCACCTTGAAGGTACTTCCAACTTCAACACATTAAAGACAAGGTTGTTGACTATTCTTGAATACCATAAACTTGATGATTATGTAACCATAGTCATATAGGATCCTACTACCAATGAAGGGAGAATACAATTTAAGAAGAATCAATAAAAAGACGAGCATACCATCTTTGATTCGGTTAAGGACAATCTCATGTCCATGATCATTTTGTTGAATACCGCAAGGGAGTATATTGATATACTCACCAATATTTTCAAGAAGGCATTGAGTCAAGAAGAGGGGAACGTAAAAAGAAAGGTTGTGTACATTAAAGAGGAGAATCTTATCTTCATGAGAATCATGAAGAAAGGGATAAATCCTTTCACTACAAAGAAGCTCTTCCATTCAAGTGAATAAAGAAGGACTATGGTTTTCTTCGCAAGGGTGTAGAGATCAAGAGGGAGTCCACACAAATCAATAAATGTTAAGTACTTTATATTTTATTGGTATATGATGTTATAAATCAGATATAAAGGTTTTTGAATATTTTTAATGACTATCATATAGATATATGTATTCTTGGACTTTGGAATTGTGTTGAGCATATACATTATTGTTTGTCTTTTATTAGTATATTGTCGATCTCATGAGTCCATATTATGTGATATGATATAGGACTGATATAAGAATTAAGTAGGACTGATATATACTTATATAGGATTGATATAAAGCTAAAAATTTCCTTCATAAGAAATTAGATAGAGGGCTGCATGCTTGCTTCATGAGCTATGAACATAGGACTATATGATTGGTCATAATATATAAGGTAGAGGGCTTCATGCTTAGTTCATGAGATATAAATCTAGGGATGCATATTTCCTTCATCAAATATGAAATTTTCAACTGATATACGACTATTATAGGGTTTCAAAACATCACATAAGGTTCAGGTTATGTCAAAACATTGATTTATTCTATGTACATAACTATGTGAACCATTGCTAGTATGTTGAAAGGTTTCATGTGATTACATTTCTTGGTTATGTAATGTTATTAATCATTTGAATAATTTTTTCTTGTAGGGAAAAAATATTCCCTAACCTATAAGAATTGAATGGAATGGAGTCATTCAAATGGTTGATCTTGAAAAAGAGTAGACCGGGAGGTTCCTATGTTTCTTAGGAAGAAGACACAATAGAAGCCCTAATTCTATTCGGAGAAGTAAAGAATTTTGAAGGTAATGCATTTATATTAATTATACTCATATATGTTCTATATAGTGGAGTATGATTCTCCATGATGGAGGACTCAAATTTATGATTCTCACATCCTAGACATTGAGAGGGAGAAGCTATATTTTCGAGCTCCTCGAAAAATAACCAGTGGAATTGGTTAAATTAACCTCTTAGGGGGATTTATCTCCCTTGTTGATATTATTGGTGTAGATTTTGGGGTTTCCACATTTTCTTGAATTTCTTCAACTTCTATGAATTATTTCTCCCAAAAAATTCTTCTTGCTTCTTTGAGTCATGAGAAGATTGGTTCTCCAACTGAAATAGTTGTTTTGATATTACCTGTAACTGTTCCACATCAATTCTTACATTTTCAGATTTAATCCAAAAAGATTCATAAAAAATTACATCTCTGCTAATGATGATCTTGTGGGTAGTAGGATCCCAAAATCTTCATCATTTTGTTACATCATTATATCCGACAAAAATTTACTTCTTTGATGTAGGGTCTAACTTAGAATACTAATTTTTAGGAGTAAGTGCATAAGCTTCACAACCAAAGATTTTCAAAATAGAATAATCAAAAGGATGACCTTTCCATACCTCTTCCATAATTTTACAATCTATTTCCATTGATGGTGACCGATTTATTAAATAACAAGCAGTAGAAACTACTTCTTCCCACAACTCTTGCCCCAAATTAGCATTACTGAGCATGCTCCTTGCTCTCTCTAGAAGAGTCCTATACATGTTATCTGCAACGCCATTTTGTTGAGGAGTGTATACATTTTTTTTACTGTACTATGGTACCTTCTTATTTGCAATAATTTTTAAAATCTAAATAAGTAAATTCACCTCCATTATCCATCCTTAAACAATTGATTGTCCTGCTATTTCTCTTTTCCACCATAACTCTAAACTATTTAAACATGTTAAACACATCAAAATTTGATTTTAGGACATAAACCCAAAATTACTTTCTAGAAAAATCATCTACAAATAATACATAATATGCTGCTCCCTCATAGGAAATGGTAGGAGACAAAAGACACAAATTAGAAGGAATGTAGTTGATAACACCTTTACTAATAAGACTAAGTGATTTGAATTTTTGTCTACACTAATTTCCAAATATACAATGTCTACAAAACATCAAATCCAGAGTTTTCAAATTTGGAAGCAATTTACGATTCATTAATACCTGAAGTCCTCTTTCACTCATATGACAAAGACGCTAATGCCATACTTGAGTGGATCCTAAATCTTCTTCAGATACTAATGTTGTATCAGTAACTTGAGTTCTTCCAACTATTTTGTAAAGGTTTCTTGTTTTTAGTGCCTTCATGACCACTAAAGCACCCTTAGATACTTTTAGAATTCCACTTAAACCTGTAAAATTATGACCACAAGAATCCAATACTCCCAAAGAATTTTTTTTTCTTTAATTCAGGTGCATGTCTAACATTTGTAAGTGTTCTTATAACTCCATCAAACATTTTAATTTTAACACTTCCAATGCCAACAGTATTACATGAATGATTGCCTCCTAAAATAAATTTTCCATAATTAATTGTTTGATAGGAAGTAAACTAATATTTATGAGGGTAGATATGGTGTGAAGCAATAGAATCTAGTATCCATTCTTCATGATATTCATTAACCTTACAAATAGACAAAACCTCATCGATCATATCTTAATGAGATTTAACTGAATTTGCCTTTGATTTGGAGTCATCTTTCTTGTATTCTTGTCTTTTCCAACATTCCTTCTTGAGATGACCAGTCTCATTACAGTACCATCATTTTAATTTTCTCTTTGTGCCCTTTGATTTAGACCTAGAATTACCTATTGACTTTTCTCCTTTCTTTTTGGATCGACCTCTAACAACCAAAGCTTCTGGTGAAGAGGTTTCAAGACTAGATTTCTTCCTTAATTCCTCAAACAATAATTCTCCAACCACATTGCCAAATTCTAAGGTATTAGTTGTACTCAGTCTAATGGAAGAAACTACTTGACCCCAAGATTCAGGTAAAGTACATAAGAGTGTTACCGGGAATATTTCAATAAGTTCAGACATAGTTTTTCCCCTTATTTTGCATGGGGTGGATCTAGAACAAAAAACCACAGCAATGCATCCTTCTCCTAGATAATTGAATGTTAATATTTCCTTAACTCAGTAATGAGGGTTTTCCTTGCCTTAAGGATCCTTTTTGATCAAATGCACCTGCAAATAACATGAAGAACAAGACAAAATGGTGAATGCAACAAGACAATACAAACGTCTATAATAATAGTCAAGGAGAAAAGTAATAAACAATTGATATTTAACACAAATCATTTATGGAAAATGAGAACACGTTTGTATTTATTATATAATAAGAAGAAGATACAGCCAAATCCTTGACATTGAAGCCTCATTCTCATAATATCTTTGACATCAACCTTACACACACTCCAAAATCCTTACAAACCTCACTCGCAATCACACTCTTTTGCCTCCTATACCAACTATGATTTGAGCAGCATGAAGGTACTCTCTTGGTATTCTTCCCCCCCCTCACTCATGAGAGGAATCTTGTATAAATAGGCCAATGGAAGCCCAAAGGGGTTGAGAAATTTTGGGATAAAGGTGGGGAATGATCCATAGGGTCTAGGAGATCAATTTTCGCCTATTCCAAGTAGTTGGGATCATCCTCTATGAGGAATTTCATCTAGAAGGTTCTCAAAATTTCCTTTTTTTGACGTTTTGACAGTACTGATTCTCTCTCCATATGGGAAAGTAGTGTCGACACTCTTTGTCTTAAGGGAAAATGTGTCACCAACACACTATGTCAGCAGGAAGAAGGAATCAGGAAGGTATGATGTCCTGTGTCAAGAAACAAGGTGCATCAGACATCTTAGGACTAGGAAAAACTGTCTCCAAAAGATGTCATGGCCATGTCACTTCAGGGGATTGAGCACGGATACCAATTTCAGGTGTAACAAAATTTCCCCCATAGTAAGAATATATAAGGGGATGATAGGTGAAATGCTTTACTAGATGTGATATGGAATCAGGGGAAAAAGAGTGGCAAGCGAAGACTTGACCAACTACAAAATATCTAACTCGAAACATGGCTGTTGACCAATACAATACATATCAATGTACAATGACCATGTCATGGATACCAACAATACACTATAGATCCATGATCGAGAAGAATCAAATAGGGACAACTTATGAAATATACACTATAGATCTATGTCATATTGACCAAAATTTGAACATAGCCACCATACATACAATGTGGATCCATGTAATGAATCAAGAAATACTCCATCGCAACCTAAATATAGGCAAATATTCAAGTGAATACCTAACAATTTAGGGTCTTCATTCCAATACCAAACGATACGATTCTATCCATGTGAATATATGTCTTGATGTCGAACATGGTAGAAACCACTTGATTACCAATCATTGATGTATACTATTAACAAGCATGAGGAAAATCACCATTGATGTGAATGAATCACAAGGTATCTTAGGACATTCCTATGAATGCGAATAGAAGTGTTGAAGTTGAAAAATTGACATAATCTTTCAATTAGAGGCCAATGATGAAATCCTACTATCGAAAGTGAGGAAACCTTCCATTGAGGCATGTAAGATTCAAGGTACTTGACTGGTTTCTAAGAATGATTCTTGGATAATGAGCTGATGTTGATGGGAACACAATCGACGAAGGAGGGACATGGTATTTCCCTCATCAATGACACAAAACTTGGAACAAAAGTGATGTTGAAGTGATAATGATAATGGAAAAAACCATACGACCGATTCAGATATAACTGACTCGAATGGAGGTAAAGAAACTATAGAGGTAGGATGTACTAAATAATCCCTTTGAACATTGAATGGAATGACAAGTGACTTGGCAACATTGACTCAATCGAAGAAGAAACAAGACGTAATGCAAAGGTAAGACGATGCATTCTTTGAATTGAGTCAAAGGAGTTAAATGACTCATGAAAGTGGATTGACTTGATGACAAGCTGAATACCTGACTGTCACATATGAAAATGGAGACACGTGCCACATTCAAAGGTGGATGAAAGGCTTCTATTAACAAAAATGAAAAATATTCCCCATTCCCTTAATTTCCCTATCACGATAGATGAGTACCTCTGTGTTTTTTAATGAGCTTGAAAAGGGTAACAAATGATCGATATAGCTCATCGAAGGATGAGTCCATTCTCATATGTTTTATGAACCTGATAAAGGAGGGGTTCATTCCTAGAAAAGGTTCCTCCAAAATTTAATTTTATGAGTCTGAAGAAGGTAAACTCACTCATCGTTTCATATTTATAGAGTCTGAAATGACTCAAAAGATTCCAAAAATGGAAATTTTCGTAGATTTAGTCCCCAACGTTCGAAAAAGTGTAAATTGATACATAGGAGAGCTATTCTAATTGCAAAGAACCAGAATATACCTTTTTTGTCAATGAGTCTAACCGATCCGAAAAAGGCATAAACTATCACCGGAATAGACGACCTTTTGAATATTTTTACAAGTGTGAAACAATCAAGTTTGCTTGGCGAGCTTTTCATGTTTAAAGATCCTGAAAAGAGCTTAAAGGAGACTCTATAGGATTTTCCTTTTGTTTAACAAGTTTGAAAAAAGCAGTAAAAACATACTCGATACCTTTTCACTAGATTTTTTATGAGCATGCTGAGGGTATAAAAGGCGTTCGACACCTTTTTCATGTTTGAATATAGAGCACAAAAACACAATAAAGAAATCTCAACACCATCTTACTGTTTTTAACGAGCTCGAAGATTGGTTGGAAGAATGCTTAGGGTATCTACTTCATTTTTTAACGAGCTTGACACATAATAAGAACTATGCTCAAAATGTCGTTTCATGGTTTAGTGAGCTCGAAACTAAAAGGAAAGTATGCTCAAAATAAGTCCCATTGACGGGTGTTTTCCCAACATGATTTTTAATGGTTGGTACTTTCTCATAATATAACTGTCAAGCAGCTTAACTCCAACATAATATAAAAATGTTGGATACATGCCCCGTAAGCTTCATTTCATCTACTTACTCTTTTCTTCATCCAACTAAATTTTGGGTTACTTCTAAGAAAAGGTTCACTATAAATGAAGGAAGACAGAGGATCAAGTGATACAGGAAGATGGAATGAAGGTTCAAGTATTGAGTCTAATAAAACACTTGACACAATGGAAGAATCCATTTCATTTTTTAACAAGCTTGATACGAAAAGGGAACTCTACTCATAGCAACCTGTTTCATTTTTACACAAGATTGAAACAAAAAAGAACTATGCTTATGGGAACCTGTTTCATTTTTACACAAGATTGAAACATAAAATAACTATGATGGAAGTGGCCCATTTCATTTTTTAATGATCTCGAAAAAGAGTAAACTATTCTCAAGGACACTCGTTTCATTTGTTTGTGAGCTTGACACAGAATGAGAACTGTGCTCGCCTTCGGTTCTTGAACAACATGATATCTAGATGTTGGTAGTTTTCCCCCTTACATAATAAGCTAGTGGTTTAACTCCAATATGGTGTCCAAATACTAGAGACATGCCCCCCAAGCTCCCCCATGATTAGAAGAAGCTATTGGTTTTCAAATAACTGAACTCCGACATGATGTACATAGTTGAGAGACATGACCGATGAAGGGGAAGGAACCACAAGAACATGTGGAATATTTAGGGAATCCTGATGACTAGGATTTATATGATGATCAAGTTTAACAAAGAAAAGATGATCAATGGTCACAATCTTGCCATCATGGAAAAAATGTATCACTCGAAAGAGTGTGGACACTACAACTTTCATGGCATAAACATAATCTCGTCCAAGGAGAAGATTAAAATATAAGGGACCTTGGAATGCCATAACATCATTGTAGACAATTTTCCCTCCTAGGATAATAGGCAAATGAGGAAGGATCCATAAAGGTGCAATAGGTATTCTGTTAAAAGCTAGTATCTAATCAATTCCTGGAACAAGCTGAGGAGAGCCTATAGCTTTCCAAGCAGTTGAGGATACAATACTAACAGAAGCCCCTTCATCAAAAATAGTGTAAAGTATGCTCTTAGAGATAACTCACACATATATCTAGAAAGGAACACTCGAATCAACACAAGATTCGATTATATTTCTCCAATCAAAGGAGATAAACCCATTACTTCGAGAGGGTTCTATTGAAACATAGAAAATTTCCCCTTTCACGTGACAATTTGAATTGACTATGAAAAAATTGAGCGAGTTTCAGTTCACTCTCAACTGGAAGAGAGGGACAAGACAAATACTATATCAAAGTGACTACTTCATTCTTAACACTCTTTGATGAAAGAGTGGGATCGGTTGGAGATGAAATCGACTTGACCACTTTAACTTCACTCTCCAAAGGAAGAGTGGGATGAACTACTTATTCTTCACTCTCTAAATAAAGAGTGGGATTGATCAAGGATGGAACTGGATCTACCACTTTATCAACCAATGGGAGGTCAAGGGACAACTTATGATAACCTATTGGAATTCGTTGATGAGGAATAGTAATATCTTCCAACAACTTTGAAGCTTCATCCATATGAGGACAAAGGTAAGTAAGGTGCATTTATTTACATAGAAAGCAATGATTTCTGACTTTTCCTTTTTGATTCTTAACCAAAGAGTCACTATTGATGGGGTATCATCAGTATGATGACCAGAGGATGATGACATGGGTTGTTGGGTGGAATTAGACCACACCTTTAAAACTTGGGACAAACCATGACAATCCCTAAGAATCTGGTCACCCTTGCAAAGTCTGCACGAGAACTTAGTCTTACAAGGTGTTTTCATGGGAAAATGAACACTCGCAACACAATGAGGAGTAGTTAGTTTAGATTTGGTTCCTTGTTTGTCTTTTTCTTCTTAATCTTCCATTTCTTCTTCTTCTTATCCACCTTATTACTAACTTCATAACTTTCAACAGACAAAGAAGGAGAAAGGGAATAAGACACATATGATGAAGAATGTGAAACATCAACATGATGTTGATGCTCTTGTGATAGAGGGTAGGGATTTGAAATAATCAGTACACTTGGGATAACTGGACTGGAGAATAACCATGCAAGTAATCCTATAGTCAATACAGGAAGACTTAACGCAGCCATGAGAGGAGGACCAACATTTCCAAATGAAGGAATAAAAAAAGGTTCTCCTTGAGAATGGGTCTCTTGGTTGGTAGTTCTAGAAGGCATAGCCATAACTATGTAACAAAACTACTTATTTCTTTAATACTTTTGACTGTATAGGAAACAAGCGCTACTCAATCTAAAGCAACAAGCAAACATGTGAAAGGAGTGGATAAAAATTCAAGATCCTCACAGGAATTTCAAACCATTACAACTTGTTATATATCGCAGGGTTCAACAGTAAAACATGACAAGGAGTATTGGTACCGTACCCTTGCTTGAATTCCAGACAACTTAGATGGTACATGCGTAGTAATCTCCCTAGGTGTTTTTCTTGGTGTATTGCAATGTTAGGACAACCAAAGGGATTTTTTCAAATGATTTCAGGGTCCCTAATGTTTTCTTCTGATATACACAAGGCATGTGGGAGCTAAAATCTGTGTTAGTGTTGTCTAATGCACAACCGTTCGAAAATATTCTTCCAATATACTATCGAGTACGTGAAGAACTTTTTGATATATCTCAAGGGTATGTGAAAAGCCGTTTGATATACCGATTAGTATGAGGAAGAACCTCATGATCCTTGGGATGTAGCGCAGACAAAAAAAATACAACTCATACACTTATAGACACAGAAACACATCTTCTAACCTATCACACACTTATTGCTAAGAATTTTAACCTAACTAGTGCTTATTTTTATCTGAAATGGTTAAGTGGACATATGGAGTGAAGAATGACTTAGAAACCATGCAAGAATGAGATACATATCTTTCACTCTTTCTTTTAATGGATTTCCTACTCATGAGAGAGTAATAGGCTCTAACTTATTCCAAACACATCCCTTCGAGAAGCTATGTACACCTCGTACATCCTTCCGAGGAGGCATTTACGTTCAGTACATATTTTTATCATCTCACCTGCATTACATACAAGCATGCAGTTCATATTAGATGTCATCACAAAAATACTTGCAATTATAGGTTTTCAAACCTATTTCAAACACATCCCTCTGAGAAGCCTTGTATCCAAGTACATTCTTCCGAGGAGCCATGTACACCCAGTACATCCTTCTGAGGAGTCATGTATCCCAACCACATCCTTCCAAGAATCTATGTACTCCAAGGGCGTACTTTCCATTATCTCACCTGCGTTACATACAAGTATGCAGTTTAGATGAGATGTCATCATAAAATTTTAATCATAGATTTTCAAATCTATTTCATGCATTCATGATTTCCCAAATATCAAATGATCAATAACATTGATAGTCAAATAAAAATATGATTTCACAATTATGCTTGATGTAGAAAATCAAATTTTTTTTTGCAACCATGAGGTCGTCCTCATACTGTTTGGATTTTTGCAAGTGGGGGCACTCATCTCCTACTTACACATGCTTCCTAAAACCTAGACATCCACGTACAACATGTAATCTTGACACAATTTTTAAATAGCCAAATAATCACAGTTAGCAACAGGAAACTTCAAACATCAAGCAATGCAAGACAAGCATATCCATGGTTAGCATGATTCAAAACCATCATAGGAGATGACAGTCTCAGATAATCAACATAAAACTTATAATCTATAGTTTCAAAACTGGTTTTCAGTCATGAGACCCTTCTCATGGCACATGGCAGCTTCCTGCCCTAGGTTTCATTGGCACAACCATACTTCTCTGCTCAGGGCATTCTACCCGAGTCTTCAGGAAGTCCTCATGTGTATTCCCATACATGCAAGGTCCATTTCCTCATGGAACTCCAAGTTCACATGCAGGATTCCTCAGCCTATACATAGACTCAACCTTACTTGCAAAATATCCTGCAAGTCCCACAAAAGATCTTACATCTGTTAGCTTTCTTGGAGTAGGAAAACTCATCATGGCCTCAATCTGTTTAGGGTCGACAGATATTCCTTTATCTGAGATAATGTGACCCAAATAATGAATTTTATCTTCATAGAAGTCACAAGTTTCTCAATCCTGCATACAACTTATGCTTCCTGAGCAGCCTCAAATGTTCCACATGTTCATCCTCATTCTTAGAATAAATAAGAATTCCATCAAGGGTAACAAGAACTAACCTTTCCAGAACTTACTGAAAACATTACTTATGACGCACCTAAACATAGCTGGTGCATTTGTGAAACCAAATGATACCACTACAAACTCATAAGATCCATACCTTTCTTTGAAGGTTGTCCTATAAATATCTTCATCCTTGATCCTTACCTGTTGGTAACCAGACCTTAAGTCATTCTTGGAAAACACCTTTACTTTCCTCATTGGATCAAAGAGGTCACCAATCCTAGGAAAAGGATACTTGTTCTTCATAGTGACCTTGTTCAACTATTTGAACCAATACACAATCAGAGTGTATCATATTTCTCTTTCTCAAACCAAACTGGTGCTCCCCACAGGGACAAACTAGGCATGCTATACTTCTTTTTCCACAACTCTTGCAGCTTCATCTTCATCTCTAGCATTTTTGGTGTACTCACCCCATAGGGTGTCTTGGACATTGGTTCTTTACCTGGAACAAGTTCAATTGTAAAATTGATGTCCCTCTTTGGAGGAAACCTTGAAATTCCACCAAGAAAAACATTCTTGAATTTCGGTACCACATGACAACCCTCCAACCTAGGAGTATCATTCTCTATTTCCTTAAAAACATGAGTTTCATACACTCTGCCACCTTTCCCATAGAACTTCTTTAGTTGCATTGCTGAGGACTTCCTTCCAGGGATTACTTTTGGAAAGCCTTTCACAACCCTTAGGTTTCCTTTTTCATCTAAGCACTCAAAATTCTTGTTGTAACAATCAAGCTTTGCTATATGTGCTTCTGACCAATCCATCCCAATGAGTATATCATAGGATCCAAGTGGCAAAACATTCAGATCTGCATGGGTGGCTAATCCATCCATGACCAATGGGCATTTCTTTACCACCTCACTGAATTCCTCCTGGTTCCAGTGGCTAGTTGGACTAACCATGATCCTTTATGATTTGAATTCTTTAAAGTACACATATCAACAAGTTTAGGGGTGATATAGGGGGATAAATCAAACAGAACAGTCTACCCAACAATATTATCCTCAAATTCTACCACAGTTGAGTTATGACCTACCTGGTGGTCTTCTAACAGTGCACAAAGTTTAGGAATGATCCCTACTTTCTGACCCATAGTTTCATCTTCACAACAATGAACATATTCCCCTATCAATGGTCCAATTCTTTCTTTGCTCAAAGCATTCATCCTATGCTTCACAACTTGCATAGATACACCATATAAATGTGCTTCAATACCATCTTCATATGGTGTCCCTTCATCTATAACAGAATGATGTTATTCTTTCATAATTTCTTCTTTTCTTCAGAATTTATAACAACCCAAGGTGACTCCCTCTCCATCAGAATACGATCTTGATTATGATTTATAGAAATATCCTTGTACATTTCTTTTTCTTCCTTCATATTCTTATCATCTTCAACTAACTGTATCAAGGGGACGACGGGGGTTAAGGGGGCTTTCCCCCTTGTGGATTCCCTTTTTCATCTTTTTGGCCCCTGCAATCCCACTGAAAAACCTACTAAAATATCTATTTCGGTGAATTTTTCAGCTTTCCTCCAATCAGGTTTCCTTCCAACGTGTCGAAATTTTTTTCCAAATTTGTCCTACACGTTTCAACAAACTTCTCCTTTTTCATCTGATCAGAAAACTTGCCACCCTATCGCCGTTGCAAATTTTTTTTTACTTTTCTTCCGACGTATCGAAAAAATTCTGAACTTTCACCCAATCAAAAACTTGCCAATCTTTCCGCTGCATCTGAAAAATTATGACTTTCCACGTGATGCGCAGCATCATAAAACTTCTAGGGTTTCTTTCGACAGATTCTTCTGCTGCATCGAAATTTTTTTTGACTTCCATCCGCTGCATCGAAAAACTTTCCAAGTTTTCTTCCGCCGTTGTGGAAAACTTCCATACTTTTCTCTGACTTTCCCATACTTAAAATTTTTTCGTAAAATTCTCTTCTTTGCTTTCTTCTTATTGCCACGTTTCGGCTCACATATATCCTTCCCTGCAAACATGCATCGGCAAAAATTTCCTCAAGCCAGTCGACATGTAGCGGATCAAATTTCTTTCTCCAGCCGGCATGCAGTGACTCTGCTTCGGCTAGATGAGTCGACGTGCGTCGGCTCAACTTCTTCTAACAGAGCTTACCATCAACAAACACTTAAAAAAAATTTCCAAAGATTTTTCTTGTCTTTCTCTTCCATCGGCGGAACTCAGTCGACTCCCTCTGATGTGTCAAAAAATTTCTACCAATTCTCCCGACATGGGCGTGACGATTCTTGTCATCTCCCTTCATCCTTCTTCGCCGAAACCATCGACGAAATTATTCCAACTTCCCCAAAACGCATCCACTGCGATTCTTGTCAACTCCCTCTAGCCAACTTAGCCAACGTATTGGCTCAACTTCAGCTTCCTTAGCTGACAATGAAAATGCTCCACACTTAGAAAAATTGGAATTTTTTTGTCTTCCTCTCTACATAGAGGGTGACTCTTCATAGCCCATGGAGTCCCAAAGTTGCAAGTTGGCTCTGATGCCACACTATCACGTTCCCACCCCTCATACTGACGATGGAGAGGATGTGACTAGGATGCTGCTGCTGTCAAATGGCCGATCTAGCCCCCTGAACATAAACATTAAAAACACATTGGGTTAAAAACATACATAGATGCATAACAATTGCAATTATACAGCGGAAGCAAATCATCCATACAAGAATTCCATGTATTGAACATAAGAATATATGCATATGCATTAATACACAACAAAAACAATACATTCACTCAAGCATTCTTCGTGTTCATAATAATTTATAAAACAAATACATTACATAAGTTAAACATAGGAAAATACTTGTCTTGAAAAGAAGCTGACCTGCAACTAGCTACGTCGCTACAACGTTCCACCCAACTATAGGCCAGTGTGCTCCTCAAGCTCTCAGCATCACTTCCACCCTGAGCTGGGCATGATTCCACAAGTCACTAGGGAGTAACAGGATCACACAAAGCCAAAACCATACATCCACAGTCAAGCCAACACACCGTTGGGTTTCATAGAATGTCCATCCAAGCCAATAAGAAATTGGGTTTTACAGGTTGCTAAGGCAACTAACCAACAACACATGGGTTCCTTGGAATTACTTAGCCAAGCCACACTTTTCATCAAACACATAGTCAACCAATTAATAAAACACAACCATACACAACTGCTGGATATGAAGAAAATGTTTATGGGCAACCAAAATGAAATGGCTGAGGGGAAAAAAACCCTGCATGATCAAATATGTTTTTAGGAAATGTTCATGGGATTCACAGAGGTAAAAACAACCTCCTCAAACCCTCATATCATGGATCTACTCTCCCATCCACTAGGTATTTCCAAAAATGGATTTGTAACAAAAAATGACCTGGTAAATTGGGGAAAAACATCTTGTGAGAGAAAATATGTTTTTACAAAATGTTTCTGGGAAATGTAGGAGCTAAAAAGACCTCCATACACACCCAAATCATGGGTATCCTTGTCCAACTCACTGAAAAACACAAAAAAAAGGTTTCCTAGCTTGGATAAATTTGGGAAAATATAGATAAACATGAGGGAAGCTCCTAGCTTGCTCATAGTGGCAAAAACGACCTCCTCAAACCCCAAAATCGTGGCTCCTTCCTTCCCATTCACCCAAAAACACAAAATATGAATTATGGGCATGTAGAAGTGAAGAAACGACAACAACTCGTGAGGGGGAGAGCTCAACAAGCTTCAACTACATGAGGGAGCCAAACCTCCATGAGGATGGGTGAGGAATGAAATACATGTACCTAATGGCTTGGGCATGCATTCCCAAGATTTTACTTGCTCCACAAGTCAAAAACATACTTTCCAAAAATGGGTGGTCTTCCCAATTCGAAATTGACCTTCATACCTTTCCCAGCCCAAGGAAATAACTTCCTTAACCAACTTAGAGATGACTGGGCACACAAGACAAAAAGGGTAGTTGACAACTTATGGGTTTTCCCTTGTGTTATCTCCCAAAATAAATTTATTCGAGTCATGTAATGAAATATTTGAGGATGACCAACAAATTGAAGGTCTCTATTTTTTATATGGTTGAAAAATTTGGAAGTTATAGCTTTCGATGGCTTAGGCGGGGTTCTTAATAGCTCATTAGCCACCAAAAGGCTTTGTTTCAACAGCTAACATTTTAATGCAGGGTAAAGGTAAACCACCGAAAGTGGGCCCGAGCGAGTAAGATGCAAAAACACTTTTGATGGCTTAGGCCAGACTTCAAATGACTCATTAGCCATCGAAAAGTGTTGCTTTCGGTAGCTTAGGGAAAAGACCAAGAAGGGTGTTAACCGTTGAAAGTGGATAGAAAGAGACATTGGTAAAGGTGCTTTCGGTGGCTTAGGCAAGACTCCAGACATCTCATTAGCCATCGAAAGGTGATGCTTTCGAAAGCTTAGTGAATAGTTCAAAACAAGATTTAACTGCGGAAAGCAGGAAAAAAGGCGTGGGGGGAAAAAGCGCTTTCGGTGGCTTAGGAGAAAGCTATGATGTTTCATTAGCCACTGAAAGGATGGGTTTTCAGTGGTTAAAAGGAATATTCAGCGAGGCCACTATCCACTAAAAGCTGGGTTTCACCGTGACGCTAGGAAAACAGTTTCGGTGGCTTAGGCGAAAGGGATATAATTTTATTAGCCACCGAAAGCCATCATTTTGGTGGCTAGTAGAAAAACTCCCGAAGGCTGTTAACCACCGAAAAGGTAAAATGTGGAAATGGTTAGAAAGAGGTCAAATAGAGCCCTGTCAACAAGATAAACGATCAGTAAAAGGCATGATAAACCACCGAAAGGACATAAGTCTGCATAACTGCATGTGGAAATAAGTGAAGGAGGTCATTATAAAACTGATAAAGGACTAATAGGATCTGAAACCTTCATTTTTCTTCCACCTGTCCAAAAGAATAGCAAAAAAACTTACTGGGTATCTGGGTTGATTTGAAATATGACTTCTGGGTAAGGGTTATCGAGAAGATCAACTATAGCAATCAGCTTATGACCTCAGCATCAATCATGAAATTGAAAACCCTCATAATCAATGCCAAAACTCCAGTACATTTCACCTTCGACCTTAGAATTTCTCTCCACCAGAAAACCATCTCTGAGAAGCAGCCTCCTAACACACTATCATACATAACTTAAAATTGTTTTTGCAGGTACCTAGGAGTGGCATTCATCAAGATGAAGAAGGGAGGGCCTGCTCTCAAGCAGGAGTTGGGAGATATCAGTTATTTGGAAGCATGTCCAAAGGTCTGTAAACTTTTCCAGGATGTTGGCTGCTATAGGTTTTGTGAGAAGATACAAGGTTCACATCAGCAGGTGGTTGAGGCATTTGCTCTCTAATTTGATGGCTCTAAGGAAGTCATAGGCAAAGAAGAATTCCACATAGATGAAACCCTAATCACTGAAGTGACTTAACTCCCTGGCACAGGAGAAAAATGGTTCAAAACCTCCATACCAAAAGATGTAGAGTTTAGGTCTTACCTAAAGCCTGAGCATAGAGGAGTGGTGTGGAAGAAGAGTGTGCCATCCTCCTGGTTAGAAGATAGGTGGTAGCAACTACTGAAGGACATTGTGGTCTACATAACATGTGAAGGAAGATATAACAGAGCCATGATCTACCATTTTAAGTTAATGAACCACTTCACAGGTAAAATCCCACTAAATTTTCCCTTTTACTTACACATGAGTTTGGGAAAAATGGCACACTAGGTGAAGGCTCAGCCGACCAAGATTGCTAGTAGACTGTCTCACCATGGCCTTATCCAACTGTTGATCCAAGAGTTGCTGAAAAGGAGGAATATGGCATGGGCTTATTTCTTGTTTTGTAATGGATTTGAAACAGGCCTTCAGCCAGAGGAAAAGGGGAAATATCTTGCTAAAAAATCCAGCACACCAAGAAGTGGAAAAAGGAAAAGAAGGGCCATATCCCCAGCAGTAGCAGAACAGGATCCTTCCTCTTCGAAAGCCAAGAAGGTCAAAAGAGACTTGGACTTCAGTGAAAAGGGCTAGGAATTTGTAGCACACAATGAGAACATTTTAAACCTGCCCTACTCAGACTCAGATGAGGAACTAGAAGAAGGTGCAAACCTAGCTTTGCAGATTGTAGCAGTGACTGAAGAACTACCGTCCCCTACACCAAAAGAGCAAGAGGAACCAGCAGAGAAGGCTTCATACAGCAAGTCCAAGACTCAAAGGATAAATCAATTACTGAGGCAAGTGTATGAGATCGAGATTTTGGAGAGGGAAATATAGAAAAATAATGCTGCATTGACCAGTAGGAACAAGATTCTACATAAGTCTTACCTAGAGCAGAGAGAAAGATATATTTTCTTAAAGAAAATGAATACAAGGTACCTAAAATACAATATTAGATTGTACAGGATGATTAGGCTCCAAATACTGTAGCTGAAGGATGCCAAGGCAAACCCTAGCAGCCACCCCATGTTGGAAACCCTAGCTGAAGCTATAGTTAGCCTTCAACCTCCAAAAACAAGCCAGGCTGTTGTAAGCCCTCCTAGCACAGAGCCTGCTGAAGAATAAATCTGAGAATACAAACTTAAATGAACATTTTTGAAAGAAACCTAAGAATTTTTGGAAAATAGGGATTTTGGTGGCTTAGGCGGACTTTGAGGTAGTTCATTAGCCATCGAAAGCCCCACTTTTGGCAGCTAACGGTTCTAATGTTTTGGCCTCTTAACCACCGAGAGAAGACAGAGGCATAAAATTAAATTTTGACACACAGGAGCTGTTTTGGGCGAATATGGATGGCTCATGGACAAAGTCTGAAGATGAAAGACATAGAAGAAAGCATCAGGAAAGGTCTGTTTCAGTTTTACTATGACATAACAGTGGAAAAGGTCACCAAAACCTAGCTGTCAGAGGAAAATAGTGACTTAACTAGCAGAGGGTCAGTGGCAGTGATTTCCAACAGTTACCTTAGTTATATGAAGGTTCATACAGTGAACTAATTCTACAGTTAGTTAGACAAGTAGTTAATTAGGGGTTTTTAACCTAATTTTGCAAAAAACAATTATTTTGTTTATTTTTGTTAAATCAGATCCAAGTTTTCAGGATCTAATTATTTTGTGAAGGCTATAAAGCCTAAGACTTATTTTATTGAAAGGTTCAACTTTGGGGACTTATATACCTATACTATTGTCAGCTTCTCATTTTGCTCATGATTTGACATAAGCTCTTTTGTTATCATTTGTTTAGCTTCCATTTCTGTCTTCACTGTGCTTATGCTTGAATGTGTTATTCAGGTTATATTAAAGTTTAATTAATGACTGATAGCTATCACCCTATTGGCATGTTGATGTGATTTTAGTTATAAGTACCTTCCTTATCATGATTTAGCCATTTAGATGTATCTGTTTTATGTATGAATCTACTAGCATGATGAGTTCTCCATCCCTGCACCATATTGTCAACCTCTAAACAGTGGTAACTAAAATCCTGTTACCTGATTTAGTTTCATGCATGTCTTGAGAGTGGAAGGTCATATAGGTCACTTGACTCGATCCATATTAGAAAAACCCCAAAAATATTGTAAGTTACCAGGCATCCTCAAGCTGCAACCTATAGGAGTTTCCTTGAGTGATAACAAATTGGTGTCGTTGCCGGGGAGAGGAGACTGAAGCTCAGCTTCCCTGGGAGATGACATAGATCCTTTCTTTGATGATAGACAAAGTTTGGAAACTATTCTGGTTGTGATCATCTATCTGGTGACTCCATTGAAATTAGGTGGCTTCAAGAAGACCAATTACCAGAGAAAACCCTCAAGGGCCACCAGCAACATCGGTTTTAGATCCAGAAGAGATTCTAAGAAGAGCCAGGGCTTGACTAAGGCAGACCAGCAGTGCTGCAAAGGAAGCTACATAAGGTATTTCAAGAAATATTTCTGCTATTATTTCTTCTGCTGAAACTAAATTCTCAGGAATTTACAAATACATCAGAAAATTATAGGGTTTGGGCATCTTCAAGCACTACTGCTTGTGAAGATCCAATCCCTGGTGACTCCAATGGGATAAGTTTACCAGCACCACCTTCTCAGCTACTACCTACATTAGTACTGCCTTCCTCCACCCTTTCCATACCCATTTCCAATATGGATGCCCCTCAATTGACCAAAATGGGAAGGATCCTGGTAGCCAGGCATGCCCCCCTAAATTTGCCTAACCCTCTCTCGTCCATGCCCACTGGAGACTACCTTAAGTACATGCCTAAGTTCACAAGAGAGGGATATTTCACAGCTGAAGAACATCTAGAGGCATTTTACAGTTATGCTGAGAACATTAATATAGAACAGGAAGATGTGTGGACTAGGGTTTTTGTACAAAGCCTAGATGGTCAGGTTAGGAAATGGTTTAAAGAACTTCCTGCTGGATCAGTAGCAGTCATTGAAGCCCAAGATGACATCTTTCTAAAACATTGGGGAGAGAGGAGATACCACCTATATTATATAACAGAGTTCAACAACTTGAAAAGAGAGAATAGGGAGTCTGTCTCCAACTTCACCAAAAGGTTCAATAATATGTACAGCAAGATCCCCACTGAAATCAAGCCCACTGATACCTTAGCCAGGATAACTTATAAAAATGCCTTTGACTCTGGTTTCTTCCTGCTTCTCAGAGAAAGGAGGTCTGCCTCCTTATCACTCATGCAGGATGCTGCCCTAGAGGTAGAATCAAACATTGTGGCATCTCAGAAGGTCAAAGGAAAGATAGACATGAAGAAGCAACCAACAGACCCTATTGGGGCTTCTTCATCAGAGAACAAGATTGAAAAAATGACCAAACTGTTAGATGACCTGATTGTTGAAATGTCTGAGCTGAAGGACCGAGGGAAGATACCTGTGAGGGGTAAAGGGCCAAGTGATTTTGTTCCCCAAAACCCTAATTTTGTCCCTTATAGAAGAGGAAACCCCCAGTTCATATTCTCAGAAGGGAAAGGAATCAAGGGGAAGATTAGAGAATAAGAGCTCCATTTTAGAATGCTATATTAGAAGAAGAGCAAGAATTCATTGAAGAAGAAGGAGAAGCTAACGACAACATCCACTGCATGGAGGATGAGGTGGAATTTTTTTTTTGACACAGGCAGAATATGAGGAAGCCCTAATTAATGAGCAGATCAGTGAAGAAACTGTATATCAGGTTGATGATCAGGGAGGGTACAATTTGAGGTCCAGGATGGTTGCTCCTATTAAGAATAATGTTGTACCTGTCAAACAACCTACTGCACCAACTAAAAAGGCTCATGTTTTACCAAAGAAAATGGTTGTCATTCCAAAATCATTGCAAAAACTAGAACCTTCATCAAGCCCTAACCATGTCCAACTCAAAGCTCTCCAGTACATGAGCTAAGGTTTCCTGATAGGCTCATTATTCTTTCAACCTTGAGTCAGAGATTCAAAAATTGAAGATCCCTTTCCCATTAATTGAGCTAATGAAAAATGATGCTTTCAAATCTTCCATACTGAATTCTCTTTAGCCAAAGGTGCATATTGATACTGAATTTGTAAATATGCAAGATGAAAAACCTATTGTAACCCTAGGCCCCATGATCAAATACCTGAAAGACTCATGCCCACCTTTCCATATATCCTTGAATATCCATGATAAAGTCCTTCATAACTGTCTGCTGGATTCAGGAGCTTCCCATAACCTAATTCCAAAGGTTGTGATGGATGAGTTTGTTCTCAGCATTACAAAGCCCTACCATGATTTATTTTCCTTTGAATCCAGAAAGTTCAAGTGCTTGGGCCTCATCAAAGACCTTGTGGTGAACCTGACTCAGCTACCTTCAAAAAGCATCATGATGGAAATTGTAGTGGCTGATATCCCTCCCAAATTTGGTCTCTTGTTGTCTCGATCATGGAGAAAAAGGCTAGGTGGCACCCTTCATATGGACCTTACATATGCCACAATCCCCATGTTTGGAGGAGAGACTAAGAGGCTTTACAGAGAGAAGCAGCTTGCGTACATTATAAGCAATGAAAGGAATTCAGTGAACCACCCCATCTATGTAGTAGACACTGATTTTGGGTCATGCATTCCGCAAATAGATTATTCTCAGCAAACTTCAGTCCAGCTTACTAATCCCACCCGTCAGCAGCCCAAAGAAGTGACCATTGTAGTCTAGAACATGTATTTTGATGGAGCTAGCACTCAAAGCTCAGTAGGTGCAGGTGTAGTATTGATCTCTTCATCCAAGGAAAATATTCAGTTGTCTTATAAACTTGATTTTAAAACCACTAACAATATAGCTGAATATGAAGCCTTGTTGCTAGGAGTTAAAGCTACCAAGGAGATGGGGATCATGTGCATGAGAATTTTTGGAGATGCAAACCTTATTATACAGCAGGTCAACAATACTTTTCAGGCTAAAAATGTTAGACTAAAGGCCTACAGGGAAGAGGTATGGAAACTCAGAGACTCCTTTATGTTTTTTGAACTGTCATATATACCTAGGGCTTTGAATCACCTGGCTGATTCCCTGGTTGTCTCTGCAACTCTGTTTTCTCTTCCTTTACCTCCTTAGATCAGCTATAATGTTCAAGTCAAGTATAGACCTTCCCTGCCAGATAATGTCAAATTTTGGAAGGTGTTTGAGAATGATGAATAGCTTAGAAAATTCCTTCAACTAGTAAATGAATTCTTTGATATACACATAGACCAGGAAAGCCTAAACATGGAGGAATCCAAACAGCTCAAGTTGAAAGATAAAGTGGCTGATTAGAACATTGTCCAATTACCTAGCAATTATATACCTCGGGGTCTAGTACCTCTGGAAGAGCTGTTTGATCATAATGACATCCATTTCAAGCCTAGAAAAAAGGAGCAAGACCCTGCTGATGAAGAGAAAAACATAGGTATCCAAAGCCATCCAAAACTGATAAATTTTTCCACTAATTTGACTGTTGATCAGAGGTCCAAATTTTGCATCCTGATAAAAGAATTTGCTGATATCTTTGCTTGGGACTATAGTGACCTAAAAACCTATGACACCAATATCATCCAGCATAGGATTCCTTTGCAGAAGGACACCATCCCTTTCAAGCAGAAGCTGAGATCCATCAATCCTCTCCTATTACCAGTAATTGAAAAAGAAATCCATAATCTCCTCAAAGCCAAAATCATAATCCCCCTCAGGTATTCCAAGTGGATTGCAAACCTAGTAGTGGTAAGGAAGAAGAATGGGGAAATTAGGTTGTGTGTGGATTTTAGAAACTTGCACAAATGTTCCAAAAAAGACAACTATCCACTGCCCAAGATGGAACACCTGTTGCAAAAAGTCTCAGGAGCTAGTGTCATGTCTTTCCTGGATGGCTTCTCTGGATACAACCAAGTTGTTGTGCACCCTGATGACTAAGATAAGACTGCCTTTACCACCCCGTGGGGCACTTTCATGTATGCTAAAATTCCATTTGGGATGATGAATGCCAGGGCTACTTTTCAGAGAGCCATGGACCTAGCTTTCATAGGGTTGAAAGATAAATGTGTGCTTATATACGTGGATGACCTAACTGTTTACTCTCACAACCATCATGATCATTTGTAACATTTGAGGAGAGTATTTCTAAAGTGCAGGAGGTTTGGAATATCACTCAACCCTAAGAAGTCCCAGTTTGCACTCAGTGAGGGGAAACTCCTAGGTCACATAGTCTTAGCTGAAGGTGTAAAGATTGATCCGGTAAGAGTGGAAGCAATCCAGAAGCTATGCATACCGAGGTCAAAAAGGGATATTCAGTCCTTTTTGGGTAAGATAAATTTTTTCAGGAGGTTCATCCCTAATTTTTCTGAGCTGATAAAGCACATAATAGCCATGCTGAAAAAGGATGCAGAAATAAAATGGACTGACCAGGAAAGGATCTCCTTTGAACACATCAAGAAGGCTATCATGGAAGTCCCAACCTTGATTAGTCCGAACTATAACAAGAGTTTTTATATCTTCTCCTTTACATCCTATGACACAGTGGCAGCTATGCTATTACAAAAAGATGATGAGGGTCTCGATCATCCAATTGCATTCTTCAGCAAAACCTTGAGAGATGTTGAGCTGAAGTATGACCCAATGGGTCTCCTTGGTCGACTCACTGAAAAACACAAAAAAAAGGTTTCCTAGCTTAGAGAAATTTGGGAAAATACAGAAAAACATGAGGGAAGCTCCCAACTTGCTCACAGTGGCAAAACCAACCTCCTCAAACCCCAAAATCATGGCTCCTTCCTTCCCATTCACCCAACAACACAAAATATGAATTATGGGCATGTAGAATTGAAGAAACGGAAACAACTCGTGAGGGGGAGAGCTCAACAAGCTTCAACTGTGTGAGGGATCCAAACCTCGATGAGGATGGGTGAGGAATGAAATACATGCATACCTAATGGCTTGGGCATGCATTCCCAAGATTTTACTTGTTCCACAAGTCAAAAACACACTTTCCAAAAATGGGTGGTCTTCCCAATTCGAAATTGACCTCCATCCCTTTCCCATCCTAAGGAAATAACTTCCTCAACCAACTTAGAGATTACTGGGCACACAAGACAAAAAGGGTAGTTGACAACTTATGGGTTTTCCCTTGTGTTATCTCCCAAAATAAGTTTATTTTGATAGTATGAAGAATTCAAGTCATGCAATGAAATATCTGAGGATGACTAATAAAGTGAAGGTCTCTGTTTTTGCTATAGTTGAAAAATTTGGAAGTTATAGCTTTCGATGTCTTAGGCGGGGTTCTTAATAGCTCATTAGCCACCAAAAGGATTTGTTTAGGTAGCTAACATTTTAACGCAGGGTAAAGGTAAACAACCGAAAGTGGGCCCAAGCGAGTAAAATGCAAAAGCACTTTCGGTGGCTTAAGCGAGACTTCAAATGACTCATTAGCCACCAAAAAGTGTTGCTTTCGACAGCTTAGGGAAAAGACCAAGAAGGGTGTTAACCACCGAAAACAGAAAGAAAGCGACATTAATAAAGGCACTTTTGGTGGCTTAGGCGAGACTCCAGACATCTCATTAGCCACCGAAAGGTGATGCTTTCGATAGCTTAGCGAACAGTTCAAAACAAAATTTAATAGTTGAAAGCAGGAAAATAGGTGTGGGGGAAAAAGTGCTTTCGGTGGCTTAGGAGAAAGCTTTGACATTTCATTAGCCACCAAAAGGACGGGTTTTCGGTGGTTAAAAGGAATATTCGACGAGGCCACTATCCACTGAAAGCTGGGTTTCGTAGCGATGCAAGTAAAACGGTTTCGGTGGCTTAGGAGAAAGGGATATCATTTCATTAGCAACTGAAAGACATCATTTTGGAGGCTAGCAAACAAAATCCTGAAGGCTGTTAACCACCAAAAAGGTAAAATGTGGAAACGGTTAGAAAGCGGTCAAACCAAAACCTGCCAGCAAGATAAACGATCAGTAAAAGGCGTGGTAAACCATCGAAAGGACATAACTCTGCATAACTGCGTGTGGAAATAAGTTAAGGAGGTTGTTATAAAATTGATAAAGGACTGATAGCATCTGAAACCTTCATTTTTCTTCCACCTGTCCAAAAGAACAGCAGCAAAACTCACCGGGTATCCAGGTTGATTTGAAATATGGTTGTTGGGTAAGGGTTATCAAGAAGATCAACTACAACCATCACCTTATGACCTCAGCATCCATCATGAAATCAAAATCCCTCATAATCAGTGCCAAAACTCTAGTACATTTCACCTTCGACCTTAGCATTTCTCTCCATTAGAAAACCATCTCTGAGAAGTAGCCTGCTAACACACTGTCATACAGAACTTAAAATTATTTTTGCAGGTACCCAGGAGTGGCATTCATCAAGATGAAGAAGGGAGGGCCTGCTCTCAGGCAGGAGTTGGGAGATATCAGCTATTTGGAAGCACATCTAGAGGTCTGTAAACATTTCCAGAATGTTGGTTGTTATAGGTTTTGTGAGAAGATAAAAGGTTCACATCAGCAGGTGGCTGAGGCATTTGCTCTCTCATTTGATGGCTCTAAGGTAGTCATAGGAAAAGAGGAATTCCACATAGATGAAACCCTAATCACTGAAGTGACTGAACTCCCTGGCACAGGAGAAAAATGGTTCAAAACCACCATACCAAAAGATGTAGAGTTCAGGTCTTACCTAAATCCTGAGCATAGAGGAGTGGTGTGGAAGAAGATTGTGCCATCCTACTAGTTAGAGGATAGGTGGCAGCAACTGCTGAAGGCCATTGTGGTCTACATAACATGTGAAGGAAGATATAACGGAACCATGATCTACCATTTTAAGTTAATGAACCACTTCACAGGTAAAAGCCCACTAAATTTTCCCTTTTACTTACACAGCAATTTGGGAAAAATGGCACACCAGGTGAAGGCTCAACCGACCAAGATTGTTGGTAGATTGTCTCACCGTGGCCTTATCCAACTATTGATCCAAGAGTTGCTGAAAAGTAGGAATATGGTATGGCCTTATTTATTGTTTTGGAATGGATTTGAAATAGGCCTTCAGCCAGAAGAAAACGGGAAATCTCCTGCTAAAAAATCCAACACATTAAGAAGTGGAAAATAGAAAAGAAGGGCCATATCCCCAGCAGCAGCAGAATAGGATCCTTCCTCTTCCAAAGCCAAGAAGGTCAAAATAAACTTGGACTTTAGTGAAAAGGGCCAGGAAGTTGCAGCACACAGTGAGAACTTTTTAAACCTACCCTACTAAGACTCAGATGAGGAACCAGAAGAAGGTGCAAACCTAACTTTGTAGATTGTAGCAGTGATTGAAGAATTACCATCCCCTACACCAAAAGAGCAAGAGGAACCAACAAAGAAGGCTTCCTCCAGCAAGCCCAAGACTCAAAGGATAAATCAATTACTGAGGCAGGTGTATGAGATGGAGATTTGGAAAGGGAAATAAAGAAAAATAATGCTGCATTAACTAGTAGGAACAAACTGCTACATTAGTCTTACCTAGAGAAAAGAGAAAGATATATTTTCTTAAATAAATTGAATACAAGGTACCTAAAATACAATACTAGATTGTACAGAATGATTAGGCTTTAAAGACTGCATCTGAAGGAGGCCAAGGAAAACCCTAAAAGCCACCCCACGTTGGAAACCCTAGCTGAAGCTGCAGTTAGCCTTCAGCCTCCAGAAACAAGCCAGGATGCTGTAAACCCTCCTAGCACAGAGCCTACTGAAGAAGAAGGCTGAGAAGATAGACTTAAAAGAACATTTTTGAAAGAAACCTAAGAATTTTTGGAAAACAGGGATTTCGGTGGCTTAGGAGGACGCTGAGGCAGTTCATTAGCCACCGAAAGCCCTGCTTTTAGCAGCTAACGGTTCCGATGTTTTGGTCTCTTAACTACCGAAAGCAGACATAGGCATAAAATTAAATTTTGACATGCAGGAGCAGTTTTGGGCGAATATGGATGGCTCATGGACAAATTCTAAAGATGACAGACGTAGAAGAAAGCATCAGGAAAGGTCTGTTTCGGTTTTACTATGACATAATAGTGGAAAAGGTCACCAACACCTAGCTGTCAGATGGAAAATAGTGACTTAACCAGTAGATGGCCGGTGGCAGTGATTTCCAGTAGTTACCTTAGTTATCTGAAGGTTCATACAGTGAACTAATTCTACAATTAGTTAGACAAGTAGTTAATTAGGGTTTTTTAACCTAATTTTGAAAAAAACAATTATTTTGTTTATTTTTGTTAAATCAGATCCAAGTTTTCAGGATCTGAGTATTTTGTAAAGGCTATAAAGCCTAAGACTTATTTTATTAAAAGGTTCAACTTTGGGGACTTATATACCTATACTATTGTCAGCTTCTCATTTTGCTCATGATTCGATATAAGCTCTTTTGTTATCATTTGTTCAGCTTCCATTTCTATCTTCTCTGTGCTTATGCTTGAATGTGTTATTCAGGTTATATTCAAGTTTAATTAATGACTGATAGCTGTCACCCTATTGGCATGTTGATGTGATTTGAATTATAAGTACCTTCCTTATCATGATTTAGCCATTTATATGTATCTGTTTTATGTATGAATCTGCCAGCATGATGAGTTCTCCATCCCTGCACCATATTGTCAACCTATGAACAGTGGTAACTAAAAGCCTTGTACCTGATTTATTTTGTTGCATGTATTGATAGTGGAATGTCATATAGGTCACCTAACTTGATCCATATTAGAAAAACCCCAAAAACATTGTAAGTTACCAGGGATCCTCGAGCTACAACCTAGAGGAGTTTCTTGGAGTGATAACACCTTGACATTTGGATTTTCCCCATTGGCCCAAAGGGTTTGATTATTTCCCCCCCTCCCTATTCCTTGTCAAATCATGCCCCCATCTCTTTAACGTTGCGACACATAGCTAGTCATGGTATTTTATTAATTGCATAGTTACATGATGTCTCAAAACATATTGTGCTTGTCCAACACATAAACCGTTGGCATCGATTTTAATTCCTGAAACATAAAATACTAAATCCATGGTGGGGCCTTTTCCTTGAGCTCCACACCACGATTTGTTAATGCTATTTACATCATCTGCAATTCAATACCATGGGGTGAAAATAGGGGTGTTACTTCTACCCTAAATCTAGTGTATTTGTGTAGTATTTTTCTTGAAACGTGGAGCAACTTTGACATTGTTGCGACCATTCGATTTCTTGAGGTGCTTCATGCCACAATAGCAGTTATAATTTCCCTACGAGCAACTCTGATATCATTTTTTTCTTGACTTTCCAAATGCAGATTCTGTAGTTGTTGCATTTTTTGTTACATTCTCACACTTTTTTATTTTTAACATCCTTAAAACCCAACAACTTTGTGGCACGTTTCAATTTTGTGTGTTTTATCAATCCATGTGGTATTTGAGCTTTTGTAATCACTGATTTTTGTTCAAAGTAAAACTTGATTATGTTACTAACATGCTCTCTAATTGTTCGATCAGGGGTCGGGTTCTCGAACTCTTCTTGCGTGGCATCAGCCAACCCTCTTAAACAATTTGCATCCATTCCAACGTCATTGATGCTCCCAATTACTCTTGAGAAATCAGAGGGTGCACGATTTTGTGATTGCCATCCAAGATCTATCCCTATATAAGTTAATTGATTTTTGAAATTGTTTATTTCTCTGACCAAATAAGGGACTTTTACATTGTTCAATTTCATTGTCTTTCAATGAAAAATAAGCGAATTAGAAAATTTTAAACAAATGCAGTATGTAAGAAGATTTGTTTTTAAAGCACCAAAATTAAATCTTATGAATGTTGAAGAAAATTCACAATATGAGGTGTATGCAAGAGAATGTGTCTTCCAAATCTACGCGTGGGTGCACAGAATATTTCCCTAAATATGTACGCCCTTCCTTCATGTTCAAATAAAAATAACTTTAAATGTTTGCAAATTTATTGTTCAATTGTTTTCATCCTTCTTGAATTGAATTAAACTCTTTGTATTTTATACACCATCTTATCATATTGCATTAAGGAATATTTTATTGCAACCACACTTTCAAGAGTGGTTGCAATAAAATATTCCTTAAGGAAATATATAAGAGGGTGTATAAATGTTAGGATTATTAATCCTCCCTTGTCCAACTTTGGTCATATGTCTAAATCGGGAGTCATGTCTAAATCGGGAGTCCATCCAGTCTATTTATAGTCATTAACACCATTGAGTCCACTTGACCTAATTGGGGCACATGTTTTACTTACTAAAGTGTGGGGAACACTAATTGAGGCTCACTGCCACTGATTGCACTTGATTGCATCAGTTTAGGAGCCTCCTAGACCGATCCCTACAATTTAGGAAGCCATTGGGAGTGCCGAAACCAACCAAGGTCAGTTCACTTCAGTTAATGACTAGTCAAGCTAAGTTAGGAGTCAGTTACATTCAGTTAGCGCTAGGTTTACTTGACTGAACACATGTGGGGCGCATTTCTCACCTACCATTGTCAGTTAACCATAGTCAACACTGAATGTAACACTTGAGTTATGTTTTAGAGCTCCGATGAACTCCGGTTATGGTTTAGACAAGGTCAGTTAACTATTGAGTCCTCCGATAGTGATTTAGACAAGGTCTTGGTTACCTACAGTCAAGTAGAGTCTAATCAATTCAAACTTCCTCATGTGGATTCGAATTGCTTGTGGCTATTAAAGCCATTGTACTTCATTGTAATTATCTATCTAATTACTCTTTGATTAATGAAAAGCATTCACAGCTGCAATCCATTTTTTCACTGTTTCATTCTTCAATAACTGATTAAATTGTGTGATCTATCATGTGAGTTGTGTGTTTGTCCACAGATCTATGTGCTCAATTTAATATGGTATCAGAGCCTCGGCGGACAAGGCACTTCTCCTCCTCAGATCTCCTACTGGATCATTTTTTTTGCAGGTACAACTTCGAAATGAATTCATCAGTTCCTCTTCTGACCCAATCCTCAAACTATTTTGAATGGAAGGTGAAGATGATTATATTTCTGAAAAGACAAGATCTCCTTTGGGTGTCTTATGGATTCGGTAGAAAGTATTTTGAGAGTGAAAATGACTGGCTAAATGCAAAGGATGTAGCTTGTGAAATAATGAAACTGGCTCTTTCTCCTAGCTTGCCCTACCTCAGTAGATCTACTAAAGATCCAGAGGAAATCTAGACAAGATTGGACAGAACCTTTGAAATGATTTATGAGGATCATAATAGCACTTTGGAGAGCACATCCAACACCATAAGCATCCTTGATCCAAAAATATCGGCTTCCACTCTCTGATGAAGTTGTTCAAGATGAAGAAGAAGCAGAAGCTTCTACACAGTCAATTCGAATTGAAGACAGTCTCCATGCAGTGACTCCTTCTCATGATGCTCTAGAAGCTCATGAGATCTCTGATATCTCATCTTCTCATATTTCTGAAACAGAAGAAGACATTCAAATCTCTGATATTGAAGAAAAATTCTGCTTCACTTCCATGCAAACATTCACTGGTGATTTTCCTTTAAATTATGTGCAAAACTTACTAGTAATTGCTTCCGAAAGTGAAGAGAAATTTGATTTTTCTCCCTCTAATGTTGCTACTGGTGTGAAAATATGTGATACCTTGGATATTTTGGAAGAAATATCATATTACCAGAGTGATCCATTCGCTTTTCATGATCTATATTTTCCAGCAAATTCCTGCAGGATTGCATGCACCAAAATTCATAATTTTGAAGAAGAAGAAAGCTGTGCATCCACCGTCTCGGTTAACCATTTATTTGAATCTGATATTAACCTTATTGGATATGATATGATATTATTGAGATCTGATTTGATATTGCTTGGTTTAATATATGAAATTTATAATCTTTCAGTACCACTTGTAGCTATTCTCATCAACGATGTGAAGAAATAAGTACCACAAGTCTCCTACAAAACTGCTGCTGGGGATTTGATTCCATTTCACAGTTTTGGATCTGTTTTGAACCTATTTAGATCTAATTTACTTTCTGATATGATATTATTTGGTTCATATTTTAAAATCCAAAATCCTTCAGTCATGCTTGTAGCTGCTCTCACCAATTCCGGTGTGAAAAATCAAGTATTGCACTTTCTCTTCAAAACTGCTGATGGGGATTTGGTGTTAGTTTCCTCATATGAGGTTGTTGATATTTTATTATGTGATTCATTATATATTTCAGAAGCTATATCATACTATGGAGCTCAAGCATTCGCTCTCAACAGTCCCAGTGTTTCTCTACCATTGGTCACATGCTCATCTCCTCACAGAACTAGTAAAGAGGAAGATTTTCTGCATCCACCTGGACACCTGCTCCTAACACTTGGGGCTGTTCTTACCACTCATGGTTTGCTGTTCATGGATCCAACATATCAGTTTCTTGAGTGTTCCTCACATTCTCTGAATTCTCAAGAACCTTTTCTCACTTTTCAGTTGACTTCAGTTGCTCTACATGGGTCCAGTCTTCATTCGGCAGCTGTCTATATTTCTGATTTAGTTGAGCATTTCATTCTTCTTCCAAAGAGGAATATTCCTCCAGACATAATGATGGAGAGGTTCACATGCCAGGCCCTAGGATACCTGTGCACAGAAGAACCAGATTGATCCTGATTCTACCTGCTTAATTAGAGGGGGGGATTTTTTCCCATGTGGTTTTTTCCCTAGCACCTTGTTTTTGAGCAGTTACTTTACTTTACTTGATGTAATGGGTGACCTATGGTCTTAGTTACCAGGGCCCACAGATTGTCCAAGTTAGCATTTGGGGCGGGTGTTAGGATTATTAATCCTCCCTTGTCCAAATTTGGTCATATGTCTAAATCGGGAGTCATGTCTAAATTGGGATTCCATCCAGTCTATTTATAGTCATTAACACCATTGAGTCCACTTGACCTAATTGGGGCACATGTTTCAGTTACTAAAGTGTGGGGAACACTAATTGAGGCTCACTGCCACTGATTGCACTTGATTGCATCAGTTTAGGAGCCTCCTAGACCAATCCCTACAATTTAGGAAGCCACTGGGAGTGCTGAAACCAACCAAGGTCGGTTCACTTCAGTTAATGACTAGTTAAGCTAAGTTAGGAGTCAGTTACATTTAGTTCTAGTCCTCTACATTCAGTTAGCGCTAGGTTTACTTGACTGAACACATGTGGGGTGCATTTCTCACCTACCACTGTCAGTTAACCTTAGTCAACACTGAATGTAACACTTGAGTTATGTTTTAGATCTCCGATGAACTCCGGTTATGGTTTAGACAAGGTCAGTTAACTATTGAGTCCTCCAATAGTGATTTAGACAAGGTCTTGGTTACCTACAGTCAAGTAGAGTCTAATCAATTCGAACTTCGTCATGTGGATTCGAATTGCTTGTGTCTATTAAAGCCATTGTACTTCATTGTAATTATCTATCTAATTACTCTTTGATTAATGAAAATCATTCACAGCTGCAAGCCATTTTTGCACTGTTTCATTCTTCAATAACTGAGTAAATTGTGTGATCTATCATGTGAGTTGTGTTTTTGTCCACAGATCTATGTGCTCAATTTAATAATAAATTACAAAGAGTAAATTTCATCATTTAGAAGATCAAATTGATTATCATCATGTTGTCTTATGCATATAATTTACACTTAAATGTGAGTCTCTATTTGAGGCAACCTATGACACCCATTGTACAAATTTTAATATAAAATCCATTGACACAAGTTACGTTAACATATAATCCAATCTTTGTGTATGCTTGCAATCAATTCTCTTTTCATAAAAAATATTAACTTCATATAAGCACTATCTAAATAAAATGTTTCACATTCAAATAAAAATAACTTTATGTAAATAACTTTATTGTTCAATTGTTTTCAACATTCTTGAATTGAACTTAAACACTTTGTAATTTATACACCATCTTATCATATTGCCAAGCAAGATTTTATTGCAACCGCACTTGAAAGTATGGCTGCAACAAAATATTCCTTAAGGCAATATGATAAGATGGTGTATAAATTACAAAGAGTTTTGCATCATTTAGAAGATCAAAATGATTATTATCATGGTTTCTTATGCATATAATTTACACTTATGTGAGTCTGTATTTGATGCAACCTATGACACCCTTTGCAAAAACTTTAATATAAAATCCATTGGTCCACAAGTTACTTTAACATAGAATGGGCAATCTTTGTGTATGCTTGCAATCAATTCTCTTTTCGTAAAAAATAATAAATTCATATAAGTGTTCTAGCAAAAACTATAACTTCATAAACTATAATATTTTGATGAAATAATGATAATTGTTTAATATCTCAATGACAATTTTAACCATAGATTCACATTTTATTTTACTTATCATATTGCAATTGTTTGTTAAAAAATTAGCAAATAAATACAAGCTCAAGAATAACATTTTATTTTACTTATCATATTGTCATTGTTAGTTAAAAAATTAACAAATAAATTATACAAGCTTGAATAACATTTTATTTTAAGTTTATCGTATTGTCACTGTTTGTTAACAAATTAACAAATAAATACAAGCTTGAATAACATTTTATACAACCTTGAATAACATTTTATTTTACTTATCATATTGTCATTGCTTGTTAAAAAAATAGCAAATATTTTTACAAGTTTGAATATTCTCTAAATGTATTGATTTTCATATCTTTACAATGATCTCTTACATCTCATATTCAAGGCTAATGAATTCTTGAATTTGTCATAGTTGTTAATTTTCTTTGAGATCATCATTGTCATCAATGCTTAAAGCCATATGATTTCTAGTCATTTGTACATGATTATTGATGATTTATTAAGTTCAATCAAGTGTGTCACTTGTAAGTTAGTTTGTCACAAAAAAAATCAATAAATTTAAGCATGCAATATATTCAATAAAACATTTTTTTATAAATTATTCATGATCTTATTTAGAGTGTACAAAGTCTTGAACCAAATTCTACAAAGGCTTTCCATTTATTTTACATATTGTATATTTCATTAATCATTGTACACACAACTATTGAAGTTATGTGAGTTGTTATAACCAATTAGTTTCTATATATTAAATACAAATTGTACAATATTAATTATCATCATTATAGGAGGTCTATGGAAAGGTTTTTGTATGTTCATTGATATGAGTGATAGCCAATTTTTTTAATTAAATTTGAAAAATTTAAATAATTTTCATCAATGCACAATATGAAATATCAACATAGTACATACACCATGTTATGTGTAACATAGAATATGCAATGTGTAACATAGAACATGTAATGTGTAACATAAAACATGAAATATTAGTATGTAATAGGATATATATAAATTATGAATTTGAACACTATGAAAATGGATATATGAATATGAAATTAAAATCATATTAAAATCGATGAAATGAGAGATAAGGCTATAGAAAGGATGAGGAAAATAAGTGCAATGTTAAGAGGAGAAGATGTAAGTCAACTTATGATGGTGCAATCAACTCCCATTGAGAACAATCTTTGTAATCATTAACATAAAAATTATATATATGTGAGGCTATATTATCAAATTATTATTCATTTACATGTGAGGCTATATTATCAAATTATAAAATTCATTTGTATGTGAGGTTATGTGAGGCCAATGGATATATGCATATTCATTTAGAATTAGATATTATGCTAGAATATTATGCACTATAATTATATATATTCATCAACCATTCTCTAATTTCATTGGATGACTAGTTACTCATATTATAATAGACTTACTTTGTATATATGTAATTTAGTGTAGTGGTTAAACATTTTTTCAATTCATTCACAACACATATCATTCTTTCACATGTACATAAGTGGTTTTAGAAGGTTGTATATATACATGCACATAAAATGTATATAAGTTTATGAATTAATTACAAAATTATAATTAAATTCTAAACAAATTAACATGTATATGTATAAAAATTATGAACTAGAAAACTATGAAATTGAATATATGAATATACAATATGAAATTATATGAATATGTGAATATGAAATTATACAATGTACATACAATTATGAATACATATATATGAATTCATGCACACACAATATATGAATACATGTACATACAATGCATATAAGTTTATGAATTAATTACGAAATTACAATTACAAAATTATAATTAAATTCTAAACAATTTAATAGGTATATATCTAAAAATTATGAATTAGAACATAATGAAATTGAACATATGAATATGCAATATGAAATTATATAAACTAGATCACTATGAAAATGAAATATATACATGAATATCAAATTGTACAACTTTTAAATTATACCAATATTGTTAGCAATGGCATTTGATTCTCCAATCATAGGTTGATTTGCAACTTCTTCTCCTCTCAAGATTGCTCTTTTTTTCCTCTTTCATTCTATATCTTTCTCTCTTATTTCTTTGGTGTTGCTTTGATTTCGAGTAGATATTTTACTTCAACGTTCCTTGCTTCCCATTGTGATTGATCAACAATACAAATTCATACTTGCAACAATATGTAAACACAATACACAATGCTAAATTTGCATTAGAACACAAGCATTGTTTCAAATAAGTTAGTTAGTTGTGAAGGATAAAATTAGTAAAATGTTTATGTTTTATGTTTATATAGAATTCCTTTAGGAAATTGGATGGGAAATGTCGTTGGGAATGTAGTTGGAATGGAATTAATGCCATCAATACCTAAGTTCATTCTCGAGCATTTTTGTTCAGGATTTTAACAAAAACAGGACCTCGATCGAGGGTTTTAGAAATACCTCGACCGAGGTTTTAACAGTATCTCGATCGAGGGTTTAATAAACCCTCGATTGAGCTACTGTTAAAACCTCGGTCGAGGGCCTGAAAAACAAAGAATTATCTCTCTTACAGGAAAATCAATATTTCTCTATGTCTTCCATGGGTGTAAACCCTGCCATTCATGACACATAACTGAGCGAAATTTATATGGATAGATTCATCACTGAATCCTCTATCCATTGAGGTATCATGCACGTGTTTTGGCATTCATATGTTTTTTTTTTTAATTCATTCTAAAACTTACACACAACAACTTCGAAGCAACTCAAAGAAAAATCCATAGGGTAAAAAATACACATCCAAAAATTTATTAAAAATGCACATCCCACACATCGGCGCGTCCTCTTCAGAAGGGTATCTTTGGTTTTTCAATTTTTGAAAATAGTTAAAAATAAGCTGGGATGGACTCACATGTGTATAAAATGATGTTGAAATCAGATGTGGTCACTTTTGAAAAATAATAAATAATTGTATATTGTGAAATAAATTAACAAAAAAATATACAGACCACAGTGCATTTTGTGTAGATCATACTCATATATATATATATATATATATATATATATATAATTAATGTAATATTGAATTATTAGGGTGGGACACAAGACACTTATTTACTTCTTCAAATTTTTAAGGTCACACAGTTCATTAAATGTGAAATTTCACACATTAAATGACATCGGAATATTTAAAAAATTATCATTGGGAAGCCAACATAATATTCTACAATTTGTTTTTTTACTGCAAGTCAAAATTTACATGGCATATATGTGTTTCGAGGGCTTCTATCTAGCACATGAGTAAAAAATCAAGTTTTCATTGCCAAATTTGGCCAAAACGTGTTATTCACCTTCATGGAATCACCCAAAAGTGTTGTCTGGGCGCTTGCTTCCTCCCTAAATTTATATGGAGCATATAGATGTCCAAGTACATAGATGGTTGAGATCACGTGTGCCTCATCTGCTCAGGCAAGAATGATGGTGATTCTCAGGCATGACAGGAACAACCGACTCAAGCAAGACAATGATAACTAGAGCAAAAATGGAATAGAAAATGGTTCAAGGAAAAAGAGTCTAAGAAAGCAAAGGGATGGGATAGATATCCCTCTCCTCTATAAGATTGATGGTTAACACAGAACATGCATGCAAGAACTAACATGTAGTCCACATGCAGCCAACAAGATACTAGTAATACTAGCATGACTAACATTTTATGTTTGTTGCAAATGCTACATTGAAGATAGCATTAATCTAAATGAAAATGCTCCACGATAAGTAAGATATCTCACAAAAATTAAAATGATCTTGGTATGAGGTTAAATAAGGTCTCAAAATTTTGTATTCATCCAAAAAGCATGTTTTAAACGTTCCACATGTAAAACATGGAGAAAATTAGGATAAATATTAAAATATTGTGTTGCAAAAGCATGTTTTAAACGTTTCACATGAAAACATTGAAAAACTTAGGATAAATATTAAAATATTGTGTTTTTTTTTTTTTGCAGATTAATGTAAATGATAAAAAAAAAACCATTCATAAAGTCCCTTCCAACAACTAATAACTCACAAAGAAAACAACCGCCTAATTGCATAGTTGGAAAATATGTCATCGAAAGTATATTCACTGAAGAAGATCATTCACGCTAACTCTTGTCCACTCTCTAGATTAGAGAGAAATGTCACATTTACCAAGACTTTGAAAAAACCTAAAGTGTTAAAGATATATTGGAGCAGAGGTCATGAGAGTTCCTACCAATTAATTAGTTGAGCTGATGTATTACATACTAGAAACAACTATATTATTAAGATTAATATGTTCATAATAAGTATAGAGGTATATATTTGACGCATTGGTATTATACACAGTTTAATGGAAGTTCTGGACTTACCTACTCATCCAGTCTTGATCGAAACAAAAGCTTTTGAAAACCCTCACCTCTTTTTATTCATGTTTATAAATTGCATTGAGTCTATCACCCTTTTGAAAACCCTCATCCCTTATTATTCATGTTTATAAATGCATTGAGTTTATCACCCTTCGAGCACATTTACCTAATTGATTTTTCTCATGATGCTATGCTACCAAATGCAAAGCTTATTGGGCAGTCCATGGTTTCATTGCAATGAAGGTCGATTCGAGGCTAAACGATGGAGTCATAGTAGTACAACTACACATTAATCTAATAGTTTTTTTTGTTACCATGTTTTAAGTACCAAGTTCATCTATCTTTACTTTAATAATTGTATCAGTATTGGAGTTAACCTAAGAGTTAATCTAATAGTTATCCAATATAATCACAATTAGAGTTGAAGTTAAGCTAATAGTTGTAAAATCATTGGAGTTAAAAGCTAAGAGTTGTATATAATAGTTAATCTAATAGTTATCCAATATAACTGTGATTAGAGTTGAAGTTAAGCTAATAGTTATATCTAATCTTTAATTTAAAAGTTAATATATTAGGAGTTCAATTAAAATTCATGATTGGACTTGAAGTTAACTAATAACTTTATTATCAATGGAGTTAAGCTCATAGTTGTAGCTAATAATCTAATAGTTGAAGTTGAAGTTTAATTTTTCCAACTTATTAGATGTTAATTAAGCTATTTTTTTATTTTTTTGAAATTGTTAATAATGAATTTTGGAGGAAGCCCATAAAAACAATGTGGACAATACACTTGTACCATTATTGTCCATAGACTAGCATATCTATCAAGCACTCAAAGGATCCTGTTTCGGTTTCTTGAGATGTACATTTTTTTACCATTTAGATCTTTCTCGGCACTTATTGATCCTGGTTTAAAATGGATCTATGTTCATTTAATTTTATATATATTTTATTTAAGTTTATATATAATTTATATTTTTATTTATTTTTTAATATTTTTTTATTTATTTGACTAGAGAGTACCTCGTTTCTTTCAATGCAATAAAAAAATATAAATGATAATCCACCCAAAATTTTAAGATATATACTCAAATACATTAATATCATTATTGAGTTGGAGGAGAATATGAAAACGATAAAATAATATATGCAAACCAAATCGCATTTCGGCGTAATATAGGAAGAATGGAATCAATCTCGGCACGAAGAACAAATTCGAAGCTGATCAGAGATGAAAGATATCAGGTAGACTTTATTTCTCATCGCGTCACTCAATCTCGATGAAGGAAGAGGAGATCGTGGAAATTCCGCTCCAGATTTATGCTGGTTCCAAAGAAACCATGCTGGGGGTTTGATATTTTTATAATTCTTTAATCTATTCTATATAAATAAATAAACTGGTCAATTATATATATATATATATATATATATATTAACATATTCAAAACCCTATGCGAAATCAAAATAAGAATAATGATCTATAAATTTATTGAATCAATTTATTAAGATTTTACCGAGAATGAGTTTGTTTATTCCATGTATTACTTTGCACGACAACTTAAAATTCTAATTCCAACACAGTTTCGAGTGCCCCTGGAGTATCATAAGATTTTTTTGTCTATTTGTCTTTCCACGTAGAGATCTCCAGTCAAGCGCAAGGATGAAAGAAAAGCATGAAAGAAAAGGATTAGCCTATTCGCCTCCTGCCAATTCCCTTCTAAGATTTTTCCATTCGACCTTATTCTCTTTGGGTAAGTTCTCCCTCTATATAATCATAAAAAAGAATAGATCAATATCATCTAGAATCAAATCTGTCTAACCCATTGAGGTTAGAAATATATAATTAAAGTGCAAGCATGACATACATTTCGTTCATACCTTCTCAAGTGTGTTATCAATTTTCCTCCTAACCTCCTTTAAAAAGACTTCAAAAACCTAAATTTATAGAAAAACCTTCTGACTTATTTTATGAAAAACCTAGGTATGTCATGGTAACTGTACATTAGCTTGATTCCCATATGCCAAATGGAGAAGTTTATTAGGACTTTATAGGAATTTATTAGGAGTTCAGAGGATTTCATTAGGATTTCAAGTGTTACATGAATTGCACACTAGCTTGAATCCTATCCGCCAAATGGAGTTCGACTAAGCATTATGCACATTAACTCGATTGTGGAGTGCTAGACAGAGTTGGAGTGTCACATCGATTGCACATCACCATGCCACTAAGTTCAGTTATCACATGAGTTCAGAGGAATTTATTAGCAGTTGCCAAGATTTTATTAGGAGTTCGACTGTCATGCAAAGTGCACATTAGCTCAACTTACAGCTGCAAAATGGAGTTTGACTAAACCTTGTGCGCATTAAATCCACTCCCATCTACTAGATGGAGTTCCGTTGTCACATGGACTACACATTACCATGCCATTAAGTTCAGTTATCACATGTGCTATTTTCGAACTACCACAAATTGTGGTTATCACATGAGCTATTTTCAATTCTTTTTACAACTGTTAATTACGAATTTTGAATGACTACCATAAAATCAATCTTGACAGTACACTTCTCTCATAGTGTAAATCACATGTTTTTTATTGCTTTTCAGTTTCTTTTTCTCCTTATTTATACATTTGTGAATTATTCCTTTTGTTTCCTTTACATATGAATTTGAATAAAATTGTTATGTTGGTTTCACCAACAATGTGAGTCATTTGTCAAAGAATCTTGTATCCACTGCTTGGGCAATTTACACCCCAATGCATGAGCTTTATTACACACATGGAACATGCCTCAATCCTACCACTAATAATCAATATTGGTACAATTTTTTCATTGGATTATTGGTCAATGTTGTTCACTTCCACATCCAACATATCCATGTTCGTGTAGATTTCCATCTTCTCATCACACAATTTAACAATGTCTTTCATGTACATAATTCATGTCTCTTTCAAAAGTTTTTTAGAGTGTGGCTTCTGATCCATTAGCTCGAAACCATGGAATTCATCCATCTACCTAGAATTTCTAATGCATTTGTAGATAATATTGTTAATGAAGTATTGGATTGATATTTACTACATTGATAGTACATTTGATCAAACAAAGAAAATATTTTTTTAATGTTTTTACCATACATTTATGTCATAATAATCATCTATACGTAAACCAAAAGCATTTGAACACATCATCACATGTTTTCAAACACACAGATCAAGAAAACCACGAAATAGTGTATATATCTCATATATAAAGTGTACATCATGTGCTTCATAGGTCACATATAAAAAAATCACCTTACTAGGGTTCATCAAAAGCTCACCTCACATAGGCCATATCAATGCATATACAAAATGATGCTCATAGGACCATGCATCATGGGGCTAATATGTCAACACATACAGTAGAAACTCTCTATGGAGAAGGTGGTGGTTGTATCATTGGCAAAGGAATTACGCCTTTGGAGCATGTATCACTAGTATTGACATTGTTGCTATTGGTGGTGGAGGGGGTGGCATGTCATGGCCCTAAATCAATGTGAATTCCTGGTGTTGTTCCTCAAACAATTTGTTCAAGTTGTTGGTCATTTTTTTCCTCCCAAAAACCCCATAAACAAACTTTCACAAGAGAAGAAAATTATTTCAAATTGAAGAAGTAAATTACAATAGCCTACACACAAGAACAAGGATAGGGGGATAGGGAAGGAACCCCATGGATGGTCAGTATCCATAAAGAGACTCTCACCTACTCAATCTGGGTCATTTGTGGAAAAGTCACAGGTGTGGGGAGTAATGAAGGGGACCCCCTACGAATGGAAAAAATTCACCACACAAGTTCCATCAAGCTAATCCTATCTAGTCACAACAATTCTACATGCGGGCCTGTGCAAGAAGATGAGGGACCTTTTTGTGCACGTTAGATGCAATAGAAACCTGAAAAATCAGGCATCCCTCAACTTACTTGGATTTTTTGAGAT
>LPNX010214776.1:0-14448 GCA_001517045.1 Pseudotsuga menziesii | reverse complement strand
AGAAATTTTGAAAGTCAACTTATTTAATTGCACCTAAGGTCTAGGAACAATTGAGCACATTTTTGTTGAAAGAGAAAGGACAACAAGCATATTGAAAATAACGATGACAATAGGAACCAAATGGAGATGGCACTGAATGACGATATCCTATTTCAACTTATAGTCATGGAAAAGAACTTCATTCTTGCAGTTTAATCCCAAGCCATGAAGAATTCTCAATGAAAATGAGATCTTTTGTGTCTTGAGTTTTTAGTCAAGACACAACCTATATTAAGGATATTGTCTCTCTCTTTTGCACAGAGGCCATTTGGCTAATCCCAAAGTATTTTTCATTTTCTTTGAGCACAAAAAAAAGTAGACCACTCTTCGACATGGTTATGTTTATCGTATTATGTTCAATTCATGTTAGATCATTATATTGCCAATATATCATAGGCTTCATGTCCACTCCATTTTATGGGTATAGAAAAAAATCATGCTAAATCAATCTATTTCCTCCTCACATTGACAGAGAATACTTTCAAGGCACATAAAAAAAACAAGGGCAGAGGAAACAGGGCATTTACTAACCTAAGAAGGAGAAGTAGATTTGAATTTTGTGCCTGCAAATCCCTCGTCAACCTCTTTAGGAGCCTCCAAGTTCTATCATGTGTTGTTGTGTCTTTTTCAATTACAACAAGATATATAGAGAATTTCCCAAACCCCAAACACATTCTCTAACAGGCTTGAGTTATTGAATCGCCTCTCAAACCCAAACGCCTTATCCTGCTACCAAAGCCAAAAAATTGCTACCATTCGAGCCAAATCGTTGCATAGAGGAGTAGATCAAGCCATATTATTATGGATTTCACTACCATCATAGAACCCTCACCGAAAATTTGGTGCCAATCGAGCCATGGCCAAAAATTGACACAATGGATTTCACTGCCATCATAAAACCCTCGCTGAAAATTTGGAGCCAATCGAGCCATGGCCAAAAATTTGACACAATGGATTTCACTGCCATCATAAAAACCTCGCCAAAAATTTGGTGCCAATCGATCCATGGCCAAAATTTTGACACCAATGGATTTCACTGCCATCATAAAACCCTCGCCGAAAATTTGGTGCCAATTGAGCCATGGCCAAAATGTTGACACCAATGGAGTCAAATCTCTATGTAGTGGAGTAGATGGAGACTTTTCACGACCATCATAAAAAACAAAATTGATGCCAATGGAGCCAAACATCTATGTAGTGAAGTAGATAGAGACGTATTGTTATGGGTTTCGTGGCCATCATCAAACCATCGCAATATAGTTCCACACTCTAGAACTATGGCGGGCGACCAAATTATGGGATTTCCCTGGAGTGTTCCCCAAAAGCTGGGTATACCAATTGTTCCACCTCGCTTGTGGGAAGATCATTTTAGGATTGGTGAACCACCTAGAATGGGATAATCATTGAGGTCTTTCATATCCAACATTTGTCAAAGGGATCTTTATCATGGCTAGGGTGTGTATTAACATTTTTTTAATGATTTTGTTTTTTATTTACAATATTATATCATAAATATGTTATTAAACTTTGGTTTTAATTTATATATGTGAATATGTTAATGTTTTGTTTATATATGAAATTTTATATTTATATATTAATGTTTTTTTAATAATACTATATTATAAATGTGTTTTAGTAACATAGACTTTGATTTTAGTTTATAATTGTGAATTTAAATATTAATGTTTGTTTATATTTGAAGTTTTATATTTATATATTAATGTTTTATATGTTAATGTTTTATATGTTAATGATGATAGTTTTTTTTTTTAAGAAAACAAAATCATTAGTACTCTTTTTCAAGGCCAGAGAAACCAACTGCATGTTGTCTAGTATTTTGAGAAGGAATTATAACAATAAATTGTTGATGTTTTTATGAGGGGAGTGATATTATGATAGTACATTATTAATTTACTAAATTCTAACACTGCAGATGGATTCAGAGACCCTTCTCTAAATCCATATACAGTGTATGGGCCTCTGAATCCATCTGTAGTGTTAGAATTTAATAAAATGTACAAATTCATTGTCAAATTTGTAATTTTTTCCATTACCGGAGTAACACAACTAAAAATGACCAAATAAATAACCAATTGTATCTGGTCATTTGTAGTCTAGATATCCCGTGGTCAAATTTGGTCATTTATCTTGGTCTTTTTTAGTTGGTTTTTATCCTGTGACCAAAAGTGGTCATTTATCTTGGTCATTTTTAGTTAGCTAACTTAGAATTATCAATTTCAGTCATTTATCCCTTTAAAAAAACTGTGGTGACCAAAAATTTTGGTCTCATGGTCACTAATCTTTCATTTTCCACTAGTGTAGTGAATACAAATCACAATTGTGCACTACCATAAAGGTATAGCCATAGTTTCATATTTCCATCAAATGTATAGTTGCAATTCATAGTGTCAATAAATGTTGATTCGTGTTTCCATACTATCAATAAATGTTGAGTCATGGTTCCATACTATCAATAAATGTAAAGCATCATATTTTATCAAAAAATGCAACGCCATATTTTAGTGTTACTTAATAGATGTTGTTTGTACTACCAATAAATGTAGGGTCTTAGATTTTTTCTTCATTTCCTATTGTACACTTCAATTATTCACCATTTGCATTCTAGGTTTTCTAGGGTTAGGGTATCAATTTTTTGTGTGTTGTGTGGATTGCTGCTTCAAACCCTAGATATCTTAAATCTTAATAATGAAAAAAGAGTATTATGAAAAGTCCCATAAAATATACTTGTGCTTTTCATTTGTATTTTGGGCTAACCCTAGGTAAATAAGGTTAATAAAATGTGTCACTTTCATTTGATATGTAAAGAGGTTAAAGTTGGCGATGCTAAGTTATTTTTTTCTTACAAGGCCGTCATAAAACCATAGGGTATCAAAATTTGGATTAGTGTTACATGTGAGAAGCCTATTTTATCCTCAACAAGTTTTTTAGGGTTAAATACCTTGTTGGTATGCATTTTTACAAACTTGTAAGAGCCAACAAAACCTGACCTTGTTATCCCATTCCATCTCCCAAACCCCTCCTCAACCTATATCCCATCCTTCTACTAGCCAAGCCATCCAAAATACATCATTTCCTAACCCTTATATTCCCTAGATCCATCTTCAAAAATAGTGTCCTTCCATACATTCCAAATCATGTCTAATGTTCGCCATTAGATACCCAATCTATTAAGTTTTAAAGCATACCAACCCTCCTTGAACCATAAAATCACCAACACCTTTTTTCTTTGGCCTTAGCAAACTCATTATCCTTCTTATCCTTGGTCGAAGATTCCCTCATAGTACCCTAAAATTGGATATCCACATTCTTGCACCCATATATCATCCTAAACACACCCCACAATATTGCCATGCAAGCCTACCTAGCCTTTAGCTATAACAACGTTGAACATTTGGCTATCACTTTGTGCATTTCCCTTGTTAATATGAACAAATCAATCCTAATTAATGAAAAGGGGCCCAACTTAAAGAAAAATAAACATAACTTCAAGTTGTTAAGAGCTTGGGCCTGACCCAATAAAAATATGTGTATAATATAAGAGACATTTTCAAAAAGAAAATATCATTTATCATCCATTCTCATGGAGAAAAGGAATTCATGGTATTTGGGATGTGTTTCCTAGCACTATAAGCTTACATATGGAATTGTGATGAGTTCCCTAACTAAGGCTTTTTTTTTAAAGCATATAAATACCAATATATGCATTGTCCTAGGGAGCATGGTTGGAAGAGTTAGAGTTACCCTTCAAGTTTATTTGAATATTAAAGAAATTAAGGGGCATTTAAATACAAGATTTATCATCTTTATTTTATTTTTCTTGGGATTTTTTTATGACTGTAAATTAGTTGTGCAAATATGCTTGTGGAGTCTTTGAAGAAAGGCAAGTTTCTTCCAATAAGAAGGTGTTAGGGTTGAGGTGAAATATTGCCTTTGTCTTGTTGTAATATTTATTAGGATTGAGGTGAAACTCGAGTAAAAGGCCTTCCCTTTTATGAGGTGTAATTTCAATGTGGTATTCTAAACTTCTAACTCATCACGTTTTTCTACCAATGTGATTATCATTTTTACCCTAAATGCAAACAAAATCATGATACATTGCACATTGTTTTAAACAATTCATCTTAAACCACATATTTGATCAACCAAATCCATAAGATCCGACATGTTTGCTTGGGAAAAGAATACATGGACACACTGTCCACATTAAATCAAGGTAGAATTTTGAAAATCGACCCATAAATCCAAAAGTTTCATTGCCTTTACTCAACAAAATCCTTGTTTGAAAATTGTAGCATAGAACATGTTCCTGGCCATGGATCCATAGGATAGGGGTGTCCCTATCTAGATTACCATGTTAGGATTCCAACAATCTTGATCGTTCATCGATCAGAATGTTGGTTTTCATTTTATCATGGGTTGCAACTCACATCCAAAAGTCATTCAAAGACATTTGGTGGATTTTGGCATGGGGAAAAATAACCCAACCGTTTATCATTTTTAAAATTCGTAAGCTCCTACATGTTTGTTTAAGAAAGGAATACACGAACACGATATCTACATGACCTAAAGGTAGGGTTTTCAAAATTTGATCACTAAATCCAAAAGTTGCATTGCCTCTAACTAAGAAAAACCCTAGTTTATGTAATGTTTGAGTACATTAAGTAACACGCTTGTGGCCATGAACCCATGCAACATGCAATAGTGGTGAACATAGATGGATTCCCATGTCACAAATCCAATGAACTTGATTGATCATTCGTTGGAGTATTGGTTTTTATTTTATTGCGAGTTGCAACTCACATCTAAAATTCATTCAAGGACATTTTGTGAATTTGTCGCAGGGCATAAAGATTAGACCATACAACATTTTTGAAGTCTGTAAGCTCATGCATTTTTTGGGGAAAGGAATACATGGACACACTCTCCATATGAACCCAAGGTAGGGTTTTCAAAATTTGACTCCCAAATCCAAAAGTTGCATTTCCTCTATTGAGCAAAACCCTAGTTTGCAAAATTGCGGAACCTAACAATTTCTTGTCAACAAATCCATGATATAGGGGTTCCGCTAGTTGGATTTCTATGTCATGAATCCAACAGGATCAATCGTTCATCCACCAGTGATGTCTTTCATTTTAAAGTGAGTTGAAACTAACATCCAAAATTCATTCAAGGACATTTGGTTTGCCCCACCATGGCATGAAAACCAAACCATTTGATGTTTTTTAAATATGTAAACTCCTACATGTTTGTTTGGGAAAGGAATACATGGACACACTCTCCATTGTAACAACGGTATATTTTTTAAAATTTCACCCTCGAATAAAAAAGTTGCAATGCCTCTTACTAAGAAAAAACCTACTTTAAGAAATTGTCAAGTACATCAAGTTTGTGACCATGAATCCATGGGCTAGGAGTACCCCTAGATGGATACCATTGTCATGAATCCAATGGAATTGGTTGGTCATCCATCAAAGTGTTGGTTTTCATTTTATTGTGAGTTGCAACTCTCATCCAAAAGTTATTGAATGACATTTGGCGGATTTGTCCTACGGAAAAATAACAAAACCATTTAGCGTTTTTAAAATATGTAAGCTCTTGCATGTTTATTTGGGAAAGGATCATGATGTAGCTCTAGAGCACCTTCTTGTTCCTCTTACACTTCTCACATGGGATCTTTTTGGAGGATTTTTTCTAAGGTTTATCTTATTCACCCTAGTCAGGCATGGACTTTTCTCCATCCTTGTCGCCTTGGACAAACCCTTGAGGAGTGGTATTCAGTGGTATTACAAGACTAAAGTTAGTTTTATCCCTAATTCAACATACCGTAATTCTATTTTATACTTACCTACCTTTAGGTCCTGTAAAACTAGGAAACAAGATGGTGATGTCCTTGGGGATTTACAATGTTTGAGGGACTTGCAGGGTAAAGGGACTCACATTCCCTAGGTAGGGTAGGTAGATATACAATAGGTGGTGAGTAATTGTTTTGTGGATTATTAGGCTGATATTATTTAGTTATTATATTGTGAGTGCCCCTCCTATGGATTCCTTGGCCTCATCTCGGGGTGGCCTATCCAAGAAGAATTTGGCTTGGAAGTGCCTAAGGTTAGGTGTTACATGGGCCCATTGATGCCAATTGCATATTGATAAGATATATGAATTATTTTATGTTATTTTACATGTTAATGTTTTTTTTCATTCTTATATTTCACCCTTGGTGGATTTTATAAACTCTGTTGAATAACTGCACAGATTGTTAATGATCAGATGCAGGATCGGATGGTTTTCCACTTGGAATTTACTGGCAATCTTAGTTGTTTCATATTTGATTTTGATGGAAGATTACATATCTCTTATTCATGCTTATTTGTTGTTTTTTAACATGTAAATGTTCCCTCAGTGGCTGATCTTATTTGTGAATGAATTCGTAGTTGAAATGATGATTTTTCATAACACTAGTTGAGTAGTTTTTGCTTCAAACTTGAATGCATTGATTATTTTCAATATATCTGATTTCCTTATGTTTTATGGATGCACATTATTCTTCTATTTCACCCTTTATGGATGCAGTGAGCCCCTGTGAATTAATGAAATCCTTGTTTAAGTCTACAAATTAAAATTGTTATGAATTTGGCTATTATCTCACTAGTTTATGCTTGGAAACTTGATTGCAGTGATTGCTTTGAAAGATATGATGCTTTATAAATGTTTACTTGCTGTAAATAATCATGATAATGTTAACTTTATGGATTTAGTGTGCCCCAAAGGATGATATACTCTTTCTCCTAATCGTTCAAATGAATTTGATATGATTTGGTTGCTTATTCATTGAACTGGTTATGGATTTAAAGGTCAATGGTAGATATGATTTTCCGTATATGTTAATGGATGTAGATGGAAGCTTCATACCTGTTATTATTAATGGTTAAATGTATGTAGACAATAGATTCATATATGATCTGATAGGTGATGTAAAAATATTAAATAAAGTGTTGTAATTTTTATTTACGGAAGTGTCGTGATTCCATAGATTAACTATCATAAAATATGAATTGTAATTGTTTACAAACAAGTCTGTAAATCTGATTTGAAAATGTTACAAGGATGTTCATAGCTTCTTGTAGATTTTATTTAATTATTCTCATGTTCATATTAGACACTTGTGCAAATTTGGTTAAATTATCCTGCTCACATATCTATGCATCTGCATGAGCATTGGGAAAATTTTGATTGTATTAAAAGTGTCAAAATTATTTTAAACCCTGGATCTACAAAACAAGGATGACCTTCAAACCCTGAGATAAGGGGAGATTAACATTCAAGTGGTTCAGTCATCTAGGGAGAGGATGCATAGTTGTGATTTTTTGTTCTAGATCTGCCCCATGTTGACTAGGAAACAATATTCGTCCGCGTTGATTGAGAATTTTCAGCAACAAAATTAGCGACCATACTAAGGACATTGTTAATCAAATCTATGAGTTTTTTTATCTCACTTTTGTTTACAATCTTGCAAGGTTTTTATCTCGCTCATTTAAAATATCTAAGGTGATTGATCCACCTTATTCCAGCCTCGTCTACCTTTTATGGTCAGTATTCATACTCATCAATAGTTCCGGGTTGATTTTTCATTAATTATTTTAAGGGTTACTTGCTTTTTGGCTTCTCATGTAACACCTTGGGTTTGACCCCATTTTCATGATGTCTATAATGTAATTAATCGTGGTGAGGAGCTAAAGGCAAAAGCCCCACCATCGATTTGGTTGTGTATGTTTCGGCAATATGGATAGTTGTCGTTGGTATATCGTGCTATCTGGCACATTATAGTTTGGCATCATGTAAATACGCACATTAATTAAAATAAACCTACAGCCAGCTACGATGGTGCAACGTTAAAATGAAAAGGACATGATTCCAAAGGATAAGGGGGGAAAATGATGAACCTTGAGTCATGGGGAAAAAAAGATACATGTCATCGCCCTGTCTGTTTTTCCCACCTTCCCTTGTCTCATCCAACCACCTTTTTAATGATCTGCTGAGTTGTTGAGGCATTGATTGCTGGAAGTGGAGGCTGGCAGGAATGTCAGTCTTTTCCACACACTCACTCCACCAGTCCTCTCCCCACCTTCACGTGGGTAAGGGAACCATCACTACGCACACTCTTGGGGGATTTTGGGGGTTCACTCTCACACAGGGATGCGTAGCAGGGGGCCGGTTAATCTTCCTCACGCAGAGCCAAGTTAAGGAGGGGTGCGATTTCTTGCTTGGGGGTTCGTTTTCCCTCTCTCATGTTGTTTGTCGGTCTATGGTGGTGTTCCTTCCATTCACGCAGAGAACCGGTTTTCCTTTGGCATTATTGAGCTATGTATTGTTTTCCACCCTTCGTGGTGGCTCATGAGCTATAGACCACTATGTTTTCTTCCATGTTTTGCTTGGACTGTGTCTTTTACCCTTACGCACAGGTTGAGAGTTTGTTCTTTCCCCTTTTTTGCATATGTAAGTCCTCCAGCCATTACATTAGGGATTGTGTGATACTGTGGGCTCATGGATGTTGGTTGGTTGTTGATTTCCACATTTGCTAACTGAGTTTTCGTTTGTCCACGCCAAGAGTTTGGATTCCTTCCCAATTGCGGACTGCGTAATGTTGCCATCGTTTCATTGTGAGTTTGTGGCAGTTGATGTACCCTGGTTTTGGGTTGTTGTTGAGTTGTTTTGGCCACGCTAGGGCCAAGAACAACCCTGAGTTGTCTTATGGACCTAAACTGTGTTTCACCTTTTGTTTGGGATTGTCACCCGGTTGTATTTGCCTTCTTCATGGAGCTATGAATGGATTGTTTTGCTACGGTATGCAGTGGTTGGTATTCGGACTGTTGAGAGTGGGATTAGAGGCTGGGTATGCTTGAGAAGACTAGTGTTGAGGCCACCAGCTTAGCATTTAGCCTTTCCTAGCTCCTTGACGACCTGGTAAAACCCTACTGTGTGGGTTTGGCTAATTGGAAAACCTTAGCTATGTGTAAGCCTGCATTGACCCTTATTCCTTGAGGAATCATGCCCAACTCGGGGGTGGCAGTGTTGCTAAGAGATTGATGAGCACGCTGGCATATGGTTGGGTGGAATGTTGCAGCAACGTAGCTGGTTGCGGGGCAAGTTCTTCATTAAAAAGATAAGTACTCCTGACTATTCCATCTCTGCAATTATATCTACTGTTACATGAGAAATGATGAACATGTTAAATGCTGGAATGTATATGTTTGCTTCCGCTGAATGTTGAGTACTTATGTATCCTTGTATGTTATATGCATCTTAGTATGTATTATGTTAAGCTTTTTAATATCAGCATTTATCCCTGTTCGTGTTCATGGGGCTGTTTTCCCGTTTGTTTCGTGTTAGTAGCATCCTCTTCACCGGTCGGAGGGTCGGGGAAGTTACAGAGTGGTATCAGAGCAAAGGTTGCAGCGTGGGCCTGAATGGGCCATGGAGATGCAGTGACAGAGCATATGTTACAGCAATTAGGCCTCAGAGGGCCATGAAGAATCAGTTAACAAAGGCAGGGTGCCTACTGCCCGGAAGAAAATAGGAGAAATATGTGAATGACAGGAGAAAATTCCAAAAATTTTCTATGTCCGAAAATCATCGGATAAGCTAGGCGGAAGTCCGTCCGATGCACAACGGACAGAACATAGAGATGGAGCCGCAACGATGGGAAACTTTATGAGAAGTCTTCCAATGTAGCGGCGACGGCAGAAGAAAGGGGAGGCTCACCGAAAGGGAGCCGCAACGATGGAAACAAAGAGGTGTTGAGAGCTGATGCCATTGGGCGAAATAAGCCGAAAAAGAGGAAATCCTTTGAAAAAATTTTCTAAGTGTTTAGACCATCGGATCATGGGAGAACTTAGTTGGAAGCCCCTCTGATACAGACCCCAGCGGCGACGAGAGATAGAGGAAGTCTGAGCCAATTAAGCGAATGGAAAGATGATGAAGGCACCACAACGGCGGCGGAAGAAAGATGATGAAGACTACCGAAACGTTGACACATTTAGGTGGAATGACTTCCAATGCCGTCGACAAAAAATAGTGGAAGCCGGAGCCACAGTTGCGGAGGGAATCAGCCGAAGGCCACCGATATGTCGGCAAAACTTAGTTGTTCGAGGCACCAATAAGTAGTGGAGGAGTTAGGCGATTTGATCAATGAAATTTAGAGAAGTATGAGCCGATACATCGGTGAAAATTAGCTATTTGGAGCGGCGAAGATTTGTGAAGTGGATCAGAGAAAATTAGTTGATTGAGCGGCGAAGTGTTAGGTAATGGAAACGTCGATACGGCGACAGGAAAGAGGTGAAAGCACTAAGGAGAAAGAAGGATTTTTCGCCAAAAAATTCTCTTAAGTGTTAAAGACATCGGCGAAACTTTTTCGTTTAGATCGTCGATGTGACGGCAGACGCCGACAGAAAATAGATGTTGAGGGTGCCGATTTGTTGGCGGAAGAAAGTAGAAAGAGGAAACTTTGAAAATTCCTCTAAGTATGGAAACTGTTGGCGAAATGTAGTTGTTTGAGCAGTCGATGCGGTAGCAAGTATTGGAGAAGAATAGAAGATGGGATCACCGATAGTTAAAGGATGACGTTGCCGATGCAGCGGCGGAAGAGAAGAGAAGGTTTCGGCGAAAATTAGTTGAAGGAAGAGCTGTAGTTTTGGCAGAGATATCCCGAAGATCGCCGAAACGTCGGTGAAGGTTAGATGATTAAGCAGTCGATGCGGCAGCAGATGAAGGGAGAAGTTTTTTCGAAGAGCTGGAAGCGTTGGAAAAATCTAGACGATTGAGCAGCTGATGCGGCGACGGAAGAAGAAAAAATTTCAAAATTTTTTCTAAGTATAGAAAACATTGAAAAACTTTAGAGGATTGGACCGTCGACACATTGGAGAAAATTAGAGGATCGGTCCGTCGATACATTGGAAGCCAGAGGAGGATTAGCCCGAAACGTCAGAAAAATTTAGTTGATTGGACTGTCGATGAGCGTCGGATGAAAGATGAAGATCAGACCGCCGGAGTGTCGGAAGCTTAGAGAACTAGCCGTATGATAGGTAGAGGAATCAATCGTCGATGATGGCTTTTGTAGCGCTGATAAAGGACTCGAAATCTTAGACGGATGGGGATCCGAAACAGCGGAAAAACGTTAGCTATTTGACCACCGAGGGATAGCCTTTGGCATCACCAATGAAGTCCAGAAGCGTAGATGAACAGCAGAAAGGGTTAGTTGTATGGTCGTTGATGAGTAGCGGAGGAAATTAGTCGTTCTGACTACCAAAACGTCGGAATGAAGAGACCCGATTTAACAAAGGAAAATTTTGAGTTTTCAAGTGGGATTTTTCAGAGATTTCAGGGGTTTTTCAGTGAAATTCTCAGTAGTATTTCAACAACTTCAAGGATGAAAAGGAGAAGAAAATCCTAGGTGGCTGAAGTTAGCATTCCAGACCAAAATACAGTTGTGCATTTTGACTAAAATTGGTGAAAACCTTCATTTTTAGAAGTGGTGTGATTTTCACACCCGAGGTCAGAATGAAGCATGTGGATAGGCGTTGGAAAGCTTATCTAGTAGGGAACAAGGGAAAGTCACTAGAATCTGAGTATGGAGCATCAAAGTGCTAATGATGGCCGTTGCTATCAAATGAACAAATCTGGGAATTGCATGCCTAGAGGTAGCAAGACCATGAAGTCAAACCAGCTGTTGTGTGGAAGAGGAGTTCCATGCGAGGATGTGGGACCTGAAAAGGAAAGTTCCCTTAAACCATATCTTGCTGATTATAACTACATTTTCTAATTTTTATACCTGGAATGTATGAGGATATGCTTTGCGTACATAGGATATTGAGGATTATACATTTATAATGAACCACTAATGATAGTTATTGCATTGGTGTTGGCATTAGTGGAAAAACCAACGACAACATGGACCTGGCTGAATATGTTGCTGATGCTGAAAAATGTGACTAGCAACCCTCTGGAGGAAGGGATGAGGCAACCAGTCCATAATCAAGAGTTGGTGAGCAAATTCTGCAATCCTCTGCAAGATGCCAACTAAAATGGTAGTGTTGAAGGTGTAAGTAGGATCCATGCAGGTAATGGTTTAATTATGACAAATTCCAAGGAGTGGTAAAGGTAAGAGACCTCATACCATGTGGATATTTGAATATAGAAAGGTGTCATGCCTGTATATGTTGATTAAGCATAGTAGCCCAAGGAAAGTAAGTACTGATGATCTTGATTGTAGTAATGCATCCTATATGAAGTAGTCATGGTTAGGCCATGCATGGTAAGTTGAATGCATAGTATTCCTGAATCAATGCAAGGTAGCATTGAATGGATATGCATTAAAAAGATTGTATGAATCTTGTAGTCATGCATTGAATGGATGCGTAGGAAGGGTGTGAGTGACTGATTGCATAAGTACAGGTGCGAATGTTGTGATGCATTGCATGAATGCATTGAGATGAGTTCATGTGATATTATGAATAACTAATGGCTGAAATGATGAATTGATGACAATTTAGGAACCATTTAAAAGGCTGTTATGAATGCAGGATAGTAAGTGCATAAAGAGGATAGTTGTGACCAATTGGCTACCGGGAATACTCTATGGAAGAGAAAGGTGGTACAAATGATACGCTTGTGAAGTAAGCAGTATCTAAACATTTCATTTAATTGCATGAATGATGTGACTATACCTTGCAAATGTTAGTATGATAATGATTGCGTGAAGTAAATGAGTTTTGGTAATATTGATGTGATTAACAGCTGTAAGTATTTGAATTTTATAAATTCTGAAAATGCTTCAGTGATGGTTGCAGTAATGGGAAGGTTATATGCATCCAAACTTACCAAGTGTTTGGTTGATTGAAGCTCAGGTTTCAGGTAGATTATTTAGAGCATGGCAATGAGAGTAAGACCATGACAAATGCCGGAATTTACCATGTGAAAGAGCCAAACCTTATGAGAAGAGTCTCATGGCTGTGAAAATAGTTGATTGTGTCAGGAGGATGCATTGGGTACACACTGCAGGAAGAGCATGTGTGATGTCCTGCAAGAGCCAAACTTCATGGGAATGTTTTCCCTTATCTTGGAAATGGGTTTCGGGTGCAACTCCATTGGACATTTTGGAAATGCCTCATCTGCACTACATGTTTGGTAAGCAACATGAGTGAGATGGTATAGATTATGTCGGTAAGACATGTGTGGATATGAAAGGTAAAAAGGAGTTGGGATGGCTAACCAAGGGAATTTCAACTCAGAGAAGGGAGCCCCATTCCTCCTTAATGAAGGAATACTGCGTCGGAAAATGGATAAGTGTTCTGTGACCCTTGCTAAGAATATGCATGTCAAATTATTAAAATTCCATATGCATAACATGTTTTGACTTTATTTCCATGATGATCAATTGCTTGAGTATGAATAGGACCTACATGGCACACACCGAGAAAAGGTGCACACTTTTCTGATGTCGATTCATGAAAGGGTTTTCAATATTGACTACACCCTAGGGAGTGGACGCACTCCTGGTGTCTCAATACTTGATAGTGAATGATATGAAATATGATTATAGTTTTAGAGCAATAACACTGGTGAGTTTGCTTATATTGCTCGTGTTGACAGGCTAAATAGATGCAGTTCGGTGTTGCACCCTAAAGAGAAAAGGCAAACGGTTGTTGTGAGGGGTTGCGGAGTAAGGGTTATTGTTGATATAAGTGTGCATTATTGTTGATATAAGTGTATGTTGATATAAGTGTATGTTGGTATAAGTGTATTGTTGATATAAGTGTATGTATTATTGTTGATATAAGTGTATGTAGGTATAAGTGTATGTTGGGCTGTTATATGCCTAGGGATCCATAGTAGATCCTGGACCTGGAAATGGTCGTGGTAAAGTTCCAAGCCCAGCCGACATGAGGGTGTACTGGCTAGACATTAATTATTTGATGTTGCGGAGCATCCTGCGTGCTGACCTAACATCCAAGTCCATAGGTGATCCCAAATCTTGCAAAGCGAAGCAGGATCCTGTGGACCAACGAGGAAACACACAATACAGATAAGTATTGGATTATTTTGCTTATGAATGTACATGTGTATATGATTTGGTTATGATGTTTTAAGCTCTTGTTCTAGAGATAAAACCGATGAGAATAAACTAAACATGTGAATCTATTCAATGTTTGGATATAGGTATCACTGGGAGCGAGGACTATGAGAGCATCCTAGGGGTGCATGTGGAAATGTGACTGTCCTGGAGAGCTCGAAATGAGCGGTAATGAAAAAGGTGCTAGTAAGACTATGGAGGTCCTAGCAGCCAAGACAAACCATGTGGAGAGACTCCATGGTTGAGAGGTCTGAAATGGACCA